>JAZDUA010001134.1:0-2500 GCA_038098605.1 Gryllus longicercus
ATTAAAACGAATTCTAAAATTTATGCTTAGGAGAAGCCAAGAACCGGAGCAGAGTGGCGCAAGTGGAAGCGTGTTGGGCCCATAACCCAGAGGTCCGTGGATCGAAACCACGCTCTGCTAGCTTACATATTCTATTTAAACATTAAAACGAATTCTAAAATTTATGCTAGGGAGAAGCCAAGAACCCGCAGCAGAGTGGCGCAGTGGAAGCGTGCTGGGCCCATAACCCAGAGGTCCGTGGATCGAAACCACGCTCTGCTAGCTTACATATTCTATTTAAACATTAAAACGAATTCTAAAATTTATGCTAAGGAGAAGCCAAGAACCCGCAGCAGAGTGGCGCAGTGGAAGCGTGCTGGGCCCATAACCCAGAGGTCCCGTGGATCGAAACCACGCTCAGCTAGCTTACATATTCTATTTCAACATTAAAACGAATTCTAAAATTTATGCTAAGGAGAAGCCAAGAACCCGCAGCAGAGTGGCGCAGTGGAAGCGTGCTGGGCCCATAACCCAGAGGTCCGTGGATCGAAACCACGCTCTGCTAGCTTACATATTCTATTTAAACATTAAAACGAATTCTAAAATTTATGCTGAGGAGAAACCAAGAACCCGCAGCAGAGTGGCGGCAGTGGGAAGCGTGCTGGGCCCATAACCCAGAGGTCCGTGGATCGAAACCACGCTCTGCTAGCTTACATATTCTATTTAAACATTAAAACGAATTCTAAAATTTATGTTAAGGAGAAGCCCAGACCCGCAGCAGAGAGGCGCAGTGGAAGCGTGCTGGGCCCCCATAACCCAGAGTTCCGTGGATCGAAACCACGCTCTGCTAGCTTACATATTCTATTTAAACATTAAAACGAATTCTAATATTTATGCTAAGGAGAAGCCAAGATCCCGCAGCAGAGTGGCGCAGTGGAAGCGTGCTGGGCCCATAACCCAGAGGTCCGTGGATCGAAACCACGCTCTGCTAGCTTACATATTCTATTTAAACATTAAAACGAATTCTAAAATTTATGCTATGGGAGAAGCCAAGAACCCGCAGCAGAGTGGCGCAGTGAAAGCGTGCTGGGCCCATAACCCAGAGGTCCGTGGATCGAAACCACGCTCTGGTAGCTTACATATTCTATTTAAACATTAAAACGAATTCTAAAATTTATGCTAAGGAGAAGCCAAGAACCCGCAGCAGAGTGGCGCAGTGGAAGCTGTGTTGGGTTCATAACCCAGTGGTTCGTGGATCGAAACCACGCTCTGCTAGCTTACATATTCTATTTAAACATTAAAACGAATTATAAATTTTATGCTAAGGAGAAGCCAAGAACCCGCAGCAGGAGTGGCACCGTGGAAGCGTGCTGGGCCCATAACCAAGAGGTCCGTGGATCGAATCCACGCTCTGCTAGCTTACATATCATATTTAATCATTAAAACGAATTCTAAAATTTATGCTAAGGAGAGCCAAGAACCTGCAGCAGAGTGGCACAGTGGAAGCGTGCTGGCCCATAACCCAGAGGTCCGTGGATCGAAACCTCGCTCTGCTAGCTTACATATTCTATTTAAACATTAAAACGAATTCTAAAATTTATGCTAAGGAGAAGCCAAGAACCCGCAGCAGAGTGGCGCAGTGGAAGCGTGCTGGGCCCATAACCCAGAGGTCCGTGGATCGAAAACACGCTCTGCTATCTTACATATTATATTCAAACATTAAAACGAATTCTAAAATTTATGCTAAGGAGAAGCCAAAAACCCGCAGCAGAGTGGCGCAGTGGAAGCGTGTTGGGCCCATACCCAGAGGTCCGTGGATCGAAATAACGCTCTGCTAGCTTACATATTCCATTTAAACAATAAAACGAATTCTAAATTTATGCTAGGGAGAAACCAAGAACCTGCAGCAGAGTGGCGCAGTGGAAGCGTGCTGGGCCCATAACCACAGAGGTCCGTGGATCGAAACCACGCTCTGCTAGCTTACCATATTCTATTTAAACATTAAAACGAATTCTAAAATTTATGCTAAGAAGCCAAGAGCCAGCAGCAGAGTGGCGCAGTGGAAGCGTGCTGGGCCCATAACCCAGAGGTCCGTGGATCGAAACCACATTCTGCTAGCTTACATATTCTATTTAAACATTTAAAACGAATTCTAAAATTTATGCTTAGGAGAAGCCAAGAACCCGGAGCAGAGTGGCGCAGTGGAAGCGTGTTGGGCCAATACCCAGAGGTCCGTGGATCGAAACCACGCTCTGCTAGCTTACATATTCTATTTAAACATTAAAACGAATTCTAAAATTCATGCTAGGGAGAAGCCAAGAACCCGCAGCAAGAGTGGCGCAGTGGAAGCGTGCTGGGCCCATAACCCAGAGGTCCGTGGATCGAAACCACGCTCTGCTAGCTTACATATTCTATTTAAACATTAAAACGAATTCTAAAAATTATGCTAAGGAGAAGCCAAGAACCCGCAGCAGAGTGGCGCAGTGGAAGCGTGCTGGGCCCATAACCCAGAGGTCCGTGG
>JAZDUA010001134.1:7500-188605 GCA_038098605.1 Gryllus longicercus
TAAGGAGAAACCAAGATCCCGCAGCAGAGTGGCGCAGTTGGAAGCGTGCTGGGCCCATAACCCAGAGGTCCGTGGATCGAAACCACGCTCTGCTAGCTTACATATTCTATTTAAACATTAAAACGAATTCTAAAATTTATGCTAAAGAGAAGCCAAGAACCCGCAGCAGAGTGGCGCAGTGGAAACGTGCTGGGCCCATAACCCAGAGGTCCGTGGATCGAAACCACGCTCTGCTAGCTTTACATATTCTATTTAAACATTAAAACGAATTCTAATATTTATGCTAAGGAGAAAGCCCAGATCCCGCAGCAGAGGGCGCAGTGGAAGCGTGCTGGGCCCATAACCCAGAGGTCCGTGGATCGAAACCACGCTCTGCTAGCTTACATATTCTATTTAAACATTAAAACGAATTCTAAAATTTATGCTAAGGAGAAGCCAAGAACCCGCAGCAGAGTGGCGCAGTGGAAGCGTGCTGGGCCCATAACGCAGAGGTCCGTGGATCGAAACCACGCTCTGCTAGCTTACATATTCTATTTAAACATTAAAACGAATTTTAAAATTTATGCTAAGGAGAAGCCAAGAACCCGCAGCAGAGTGGCGCAGTGGAAGCGTGCTGGCCCATAACCCAGAGGTCCGTGGATCGAAACCTCGCTCTGCTAGCTTACATATTCTATTTAAACATTAAAACGAATTCTAAAATTTATGCTAAGGAGAAGCCAAGAACCCGCAGCAGAGTGGCGCCGTGGAAGCGTGCTGGGGCCCATAACCCAGAGGTCCGTGGATCGAAACCACGCTCTGCTAGCTTACATATCATATTTAAACATTAAAACGAATTTTAATATTTATGCTAAGGAGAAGCCAAGAACCTGCAGCAGAGTGGCACAGTGGAAGCGTGCTGGCCCATAACCCAGAGGTCCGTGGATCGAAACCTCGCTCTGCTGGCTTACATATTCTATTTAAACATTAAAACGAATTCTAAAATTTATGCTAAGGAGAAGCCAAGAACCCGCAGCAGAGTGGCGCAGTGGAAGCGTGCTGGGCCCATAACCCAGAGGTCCGTGGATCGAAACCACGCTCTGCTAGCTTACATATTCTATTTAAACATTAAAACGAATTCTAAAATTTTTGCTAAGGGGAAGCCAAGAACCTGCAGCAGAGTGGCGCAGTAGAAGCGTGCTGGGCCCATAACCCAGAGGTCTGTGGATCGAAACCACGCTCTGCTAGCTTACATATTCTATTTAAACATTAAAACGAATTCTAAAAATTTATGCTAAGGAGAAGCCAAGAACCCGCAGCAGAGTGGCGCAGTGGAAGCGTGCTGGGCCCATAACCCAGAGGTCCGTGGATCGAAACCACGCTCTGCTAGCTTACATATTCTATTTAAACATAAAAACGAATTCTAAAATTTATGCTGAGGAGAAACCAAGAACCCGCAGCAGAGTGGCGCAGTGGAAGCGTGCTGGGCCCATAACCCAGAGGTCCGTGGATCGAAACCGCGCTCTGCTAGATTACAAATTCTATTTATACATTAAAACGAATTCTAAAATTTATGTTAAGGAGAAGCCAAGAACCCGAAGCAGAGAGGCGCAGTGGAAGCGTGCTGGGCCCATAACCCAGAGGTCCCGTGGATCGAAAACCACGCTCTGCTACCTTACATATTCTATTTAAACATTAAAAAGAATTCTAAAAATTATGCTAAGGAGAAGCCAAGAAACCGCAGCAGAGTGGCGCAGTGGAAGCGTGCTGGGCCCATAACCCAGAGGTCCGTGGATCGAAACCACGCTCTGCTACCTTACATATCATATTTAAACATTAAAACGAATTCTAAAAATTTATGCAAAGAAGAAGCCAAGAACCTGCAGCAGAGTGGCGCAGTGGAAGCGTGCTGGCCCATAACCCAGAGGTCCGTGGATCGAAACCTCGATCTGCTAGCTTACATATTCTATTTAAACATTAAAACGAATTCTAAAATTTATGCTAAGGAGAAGCCAAGAACCAGCAGCAGAGTGGCGCAGTGGAAGCGTGCTGGGCCCCTAACCCAGAAGTCCGTGGATCGAAACCACGCTCTGCTAGCTTACATATTCTATTTAAACATTAAAACGAATTCTAAAATTTATGCTAAGGAGAAGCCAAGAACCCGCAGCAGAGTGGCGCAGTGGAAGCGTGCTGGGGCCCATAACCGAGAGGTCCGTGGATCGAAACCACGCTCTGCTAGCTTACATATTCTATTTAAACATTAAAACAAATTCTAATATTTATGGTAAGGAGAAACCAAGATCCCGCAGCAGAGTGGCGCAGTGGAAGCGTGCTGGGCCCCTAACCCAGAGGTCCGTGGATCGAAACCACGCTCTGCTAGCTTACATATTCTATTTAAACATTAAAACGAATTCTAAAATTTATGCTAAGGAGAAGCCAAGAACCCGCAGCAGAGTGGCGCAGTGGGAGCGTGCTGGGCCCATAACCGAGAGGTCCGTGGATCGAAACCACGCTCTGCTAGCTTACATATTCTATTTTAAACATTAAAACGAATTCTAATATTTATGCTAAGGAGAAACCAAGATCCCGCAGCAGAGTGGCGCAGTGGAAGCGTGCTGGGCCCATAACCCAGAGGTCCGTGGATCGAAACCACGCTCTGCTAGCTTACATATTTCTATTTAAACATTAAAACGAATTCTAAAATTTATGCTAAGGAGAAACCAAGAACCCGCAGCAGAGTGGCGTAGTGGAAGCGTGCTGGGCCCATAACCCAAAAGTCCGTGGATCGAAACCACGCTCTGCTAGCTTACATATTCTATTTAAACATTAAAATTAATTCTAAAATTTATGCTAAGGAGAAGCCAAAACCAGCAGCAGAGTGGCGCAGTGGAAGCGTGCTGGGCCCCTGACCCAGAGGTCCGTGGATCGAAACCACGCTCTGCTAGCTTACATATTCTATTTAAACATTAAAACGAATTCTAAAATTTATGCTAAAGAGAAGCCAAGAACCCGCAGCAGAGTGGCGCAGTGGAAGCGTGCTGGGCCCATAACCCAGAGGTCCGTGGATCGAAAACCACGCTCTGCTAGCTTACATATTCTATTTAAACATTAAAACGAATTCTAAAATTTATGCTAAGGAGAAGCCAAGAACCCGCAGCAGAGTGGCGCAGTGGAGCGTGCTGGGCCCATAACCGAGAGGTCCGTGGATCGAAACCACGCTCTGCTAGCTTACATATTCTATTTAAACATTAAAACGAATTCTAATATTTTATGCTAAGGAGAAACCAAGATCCCGCAGCAGAGTGGCGCAGTGGAAGCGTGCTGGGCCCATAACCCAGAGGTCCGTGGATCGAAACCACGCTCTGCTAGCTAACATATTCTATTTAAACATTAAAAAGAATTCTAAAATTTTATGCTGAGGAGAAACCAAGAACCCGCAGCAGAGTGGCGCAGTGGAAGCGTGCTGGGCCCATAACCCAGAGGTCCGTGGATCGAAACCACGCTCTGCTAGCTAACATATTCTATTTAAACATTAAACGAATTCTAAAATTTATGCTAAGGAGAAGCCAAGAACCCGCAGCAGAGTGGCGCCCGTGGAAGCCGTGCTGGGCCCATAACCCAGAGGTCCGTGGATCGAAACCACGCTCTGCTAGCTTACATATCATATTTAAACATTAAAACGAATTCTAAAATTTATGCTAAGGAGAAAACCAAGAACCTGCAGCAGAGTGGCACAGTGGAAGCGTGCTGGCCCATAACCCAGAGGTCCGTGGATCGAAACCTCGCTCTGCTAGCTCACATATTCTATTTAAACATTAAAACGAATTCTAAAATTTATGCTAAGGAGAAGCAAAGAACCCGCAGCAGAGTGGCGCCGTGGAAGCGTGCTGGGGCCCATAACCCAGAGGTCCGTGGATCGAAACCACGCTCTGCTAGCTTACATATCATATTTAAACATTAAAACGAATTTTAAAATTGATGCTAAGGAGAAGCCAAGAACCTGCAGCAGAGTGGCACAGTGGAAGCGTGCTGGCCCATAACCCAGAGGTCCGTGGATCGAAAACCTCGCTCTGCTGGCTTACATATTCTATTTAAACATTAAAACGAATTCTAAAATTTATGTTAAGGAGAAGCCAAGAACCCGCAGGCAGAGAGGCGCAGTGGAAGCGTGCTGGGCCCATAACCCAGAGGTCCGTGGATCGAAACCACGCTCTGCTAGCTTACATATTCTATTTAAACATTAAAACGAATTCTAAAATTTATGCTAAGGAGAAGCCAAGAAACCGCAGCAGAGTGGCGCAGTGGAAGCGTGCTGGGCCCATAACCCAGAGGTCCGTGGATCGAAACCACGCTCTGCTACCTTACATATCATATTTAAACATTAAAACGAATTCTAAAATTTATGCAAAGAAGAAGCCAAGAACCAGCAGCAGAGTGGCGCAGTGGAAGCGTGCAGGGCCCATAACCGAGAGGTCCGTAGATCGAAACCACGCTCTGCTAGCTTACATATTCTATTTAAACATTAAAACGAATTCTAAAATTTTTGCTAAGGAGAAGCCATGAACCCGCAGCAGAGTGGCGCAGTGGAAGCGTGCTGGGCCCATAACCGAGAGGTCCGTGGATCGAAACCACGCTCTGCTAGCTTACATATTCTATTTAAACATTAAAACGAATTCTAATATTTATGCTAAGGAGAAACCAAGATCCCGCAGCAGAGTGGCGCAGTGGAAGCGTGCTGGGCCCATAACCCAGAGGTCCGTGGATCGAAACCACGCTCTGCTAGCTTACATATTCTATTTAAACATTAAAACGAATTCTAAAATTTATGCTAAGGAGAAGCCAAGAACCCGCAGCAGAGTGGCGCAGTGGAAGCGTGCTGGGCCCATAACCGAGAGGTCCGTGGATCGAAACCACGCTCTGCTAGCTTACATATTCTATTTAAACATTAAAACGAATTCTAAAATTTATGCTAAGGAGAAGCCAAAAACCCGCAGCAGAGTGGCGCAGTGGAAGCGTGCTGGGTCCATAACCCAGAGGTCCGTGGATCGAAACCACGCTCTGCTAGCTTACATATTCTATTTAAACATTAAAACGAATTCTAATATTTATGCTAAGGAGAAGCCAAAAACTCGCAGCAGGAGTGGCGCAGTTGAAGCGTGCTGGGCCCATAACCGAGAGGTCCGTGGATCGAAACCACGCTCTGCTAGCTTACATATTCTATTTGAACATTAAAACGAATTCTAAAATTTTTGCTAAGGAGAAGCCAAGAACCCGAAGCAGAGTGGCGCAGTGGAAGCGTGCTGGGCCCATAACCCAGAGGTCCGTGGATCGAAACCACGCTCTGCTAGCTTACATATTCTATTTAAACATTAAAACGAATTCTAAAATTTTTTGCTAAGGGGAAGCCAAGAACCTGCAGCAGAGTGGCGCAGTAGAAGCGTGCTGGGCCCATAACCCAGAGGTCTGTGGATCGAAACCACGCTCTGCTAGCTTACATATTCTATTTAAACATTAAAACGAATTCTAAAATTTATGCTAAGGAGAAGCCAAGAACCCGCAGCAGAGTGGCGCAGTGGAAGCGTGCTGGGCCCATAACCCAGAGGTCCGTGGATCGAAACCACGCAATGCTAGCTTACATATTCTATTTAAACATAAAAACGAATTCTAAAATTTATGCTGAGGAGAAACCAAGAACCCGCAGCAGAGTGGCGCAGTGGAAGCGTGCTGGGCCCATAACCCAGAGGTCCCGTGGATCAAAACCACGCTCTGCTAGATTACAAATTCTATTTAAACATTAAAATGAATTCAAAAATTTATGTTAAGGAGAAGCCAAGAACCCGAAGCAGAGAGGCGCAGTGGATGCGTGCTGGGCCCATAACCCAGAGGTCCGTGGATCGAAACCACGCTCTGCTACCTTAAATATTCTATTTAAACATTAAAACCGAATTCTAAAATTTATGCTAAGGAGAAGCCAAGAAACCGCAGCAGAGTGGCGCAGTGGAAGCGTGCTGGGCCCATAACCCAGAGGTCCGTGGATCGAAACCACGCTCTGCTACCTTACATATCATATTTAAACATTAAAAACGAATTCTAAAATTTATGCAAAGAAGAAGCCAAGAACCTGCAGCAGAGTGGCGCAGTGGAAGCGTGCTGGCCCATAACCCAGAGGTCCGTGGATCGAAACCTCGATCTGCTAGCTTACATATTCTATTTAAACATTAAAACGAATTCTAAAATTTATGCTAAGGAGAAGCCAAGAACCAGCAGCAGAGTGGCGCAGTGGAAGCGTGCTGGGCCCCTAACCCAGAAGTCCGTGGATCGAAACCACGCTCTGCTAGCTTACATATTCTATTTAAACATTAAAACGAATTCTAAAATTTATGCTAAGGAGAAGCCAAGAACCCGCAGCAGAGTGGCGCAGTGGAAGCGTGCTGGGCCCATAACCGAGAGGTCCGTGGATCGAAACCACGCTCTGCTAGCTTACATATGCTATTTAAACATTAAAACAAATTCTAATATTTATGCTAAGGAGAAACCAAGATCCCGCAGCAGAGTGGCGCAGTGGAAGCGTGCTGGGCCCCTAACCCAGAGGTCCGTGGATCGAAACCACGCTCTGCTAGCTTACATATTCTATTTAAACATTAAAACGAATTCTAAAATTTATGCTAAGGAGAAGCCAAGAACCCGCAGCAGAGTGGCGCAGTGGAGCGTGCTGGGCCCATAACCGAGAGGTCCGTGGATCGAAACCACGCTCTGCTAGCTTACATATTCTATTTAAACATTAAAACGAATTCTAATATTTATGCTAAGGAGAAACCAAGATCCCGCAGCAGAGTGGCGCAGTGGAAGCGTGCTGGGCCCATAACCCAGAGGTCCGTGGATCGAAACCACGCTCTGCTAGCTTACATATTCTATTTAAACATTAAAACGAATTCTAAAATTTATGCTAAGGAGAAGCCAAGAACCCGCAGCAGAGTGGCGTAGTGGAAGCGTGCTGGGCCCATAACCCAAAAGTCCGTGGATCGAAACCACGCTCTGCTAGCTTACATATTCTATTTAAACATTAAAACGAATTCTAATATTTATGCTAAGGAGAAGCCCAGATCCCGCAGCAGAGTGGCGCAGTGGAAGCGTGCTGGGCCCATAACCCAGAGGTCCGTGGATCGAAACCACGCTCTGCTAGCTTACATATTCTATTTAAACATTAAAACGAATTCTAAAATTTTTGCTAAGGGGGAGCCAAGAACCTGCAGCAGAGTGGCGCAGTGGAAGCGTGCTAGGCCCATAACCCAGAGGTCCGTGGATCGAAACAACGCTCTGCTAGCTTACATATTCTATTTAAACATTAAAAAGAATTCTAAAATTTATGCTGAGGAGAAACCAAGAACCCACCGCAGAGTGGCGCAGTTGAAGCGTGCTGGGCCCATAACCCAGAGGTCCGTGGATCGAAACCACGCTCTGCTAGCTAACATATTCTATTTAAACATTAAAACGAATTCTAAAATTTATGCTAAGGAGAAGCCAAGAACCCGCAGCAGAGTGGCGCCGTGGAAGCGTGCTGGGCCCATAACCCAGAGGTCCGTGGATCGAAACCACGCTCTGCTAGCTTACATATCATATTTAAACATTAAAACGAATTCTAAAATTTATGCTAAGGAGAAACCAAGAACCTGCAGCAGAGTGGCACAGTGGAAGCGTGCTGGCCCATAACCCAGAGGTCCGTGGATCGAAACCTCGCTCTGCTAGCTCACATATTCTATTTAAACATTAAAACGAATTCTAAAATTTATGCTAAGGAGAAGCCAAGAACCCGCAGCAGAGTGGCGCCGTGGAAGCGTGCTGGGCCCATAACCCAGAGGTCCGTGGATCGAAACCACGCTCTGCTAGCTTACATATCATATTTAAACATTAAAACGAATTTTAAAATTGATGCTAAGGAGAAGCCAAGAACCTGCAGCAGAGTGGCACAGTGGAAGCGTGCTGGCCCATAACCCAGAGGTCCGTGGATCGAAACCTCGCTCTGCTGGCTTACATATTCTATTTAAACATTAAAACGAATTCTAAAATTTATGTTAAGGAGAAGCCAAGAACCCGCAGCAGAGAGGCGCAGTGGAAGCGTGCTGGGCCCATAACCCAGAGGTCCGTGGATCGAAACCACGCTCTGCTAGCTTACATATTCTATTTAAACATTAAAACGAATTCTAAAATTTATGCTAAGGAGAAGCCAAGAATCCGCAGCAGAGTGGCGCAGTGGAAGCGTGCAGGGCCCCTAACCCAGAGGTCCGTGGATCGAAACCAAGCTCTGCTAGCTTACATATCATATTTAAACATTAAAACGAATTCTAAAATTTATGCAAAGAAGAAGCCAAGATCCTGCAGCAGAGTGGCGCAGTGGAAGCGTGCTGGCCCATAACCCAGAGGTCCGTGGATCGAAACCTCGATCTGCTAGCTTACATATTCTATTTAAACATTAAAACGAATTCTAAAATTTATGCTAAGGAGAAGCCAAGAACACGCAGCAGAGTGGCGCAGTGGAAGCGTGCTGGGCCCATAACCCAGAGGTCCGTGGATCGAAACCACGCTCTGCTAGCTTACATATTCTATTTAAACATTAAAACAAATTCTAAAATTTATGCTAAGGAGAAGCCAAGAACCAGCAGCAGAGTGGCGCAGTGGAAGCGTGCAGGGCCCCTAACCCAGAGGTCCGTGGATCGAAACCAAGCTCTGCTAGCTTACATATTCTATTTAAACATTAAAACGAATTCTAAAATTTTGCTAAGGAGAAGCCATGAACCCGCAGCAGAGTGGCGCAGTGGAAGCGTGCTGGGCCCATAACCGAGAGGTCCGTGGATCGAAACCACGCTCTGCTAGCTTACATATTCTATTTAAACATTAAAACGAATTCTAATATTTATGCTAAGGAGAAACCAAGATCCCGCAGCAGAGTGGCGCAGTGGAAGCGTGCTGGGCCCATAACCCAGAGGTCCGTGGATCGAAACCACGCTCTGCTAGCTTACATATTCTATTTAAACATTAAAACGAATTCTAAAATTTATGCTAATGAGAAGCCAAGAACCCGCAGCAGAGTGGCGCAGTGGAAGCGTGCTGGGCCCATAACCGAGAGGTCCGTGGATCGAAACCACGCTCTGCTAGCTTACATATTCTATTTAAACATTAAAACGAATTCTAAAATTTATGCTAAGGAGAAACCAAGATCCCGCAGCAGAGTGGCGCAGTGGAAGCGTGCTGGGCCCATAACCCAGAGGTCCGTGGATCGAAACCACGCTCTGCTAGCTTACATATTCTATTTAAACATTAAAACGAATTCTAAAATTTATGCTAAGGAGACGCCAAGAACCCGCAGCAGAGTGGCGCAGTGGAAGCGTGCTGGGCCCATAACCCAGAGATCCGTGGATCGAAACCACGCTCTGCTAGCTTACATATTCTATTTAAACATTAAAACGAATTCTAAAATTTATGCTAAGGAGAAGCCAAAAACCCGCAGCAGAGTGGCGCAGTGGAAGCGTGCTGGGCACGTAACCCAGAGGTCCGTGGATCGAAACCACGCTCTGCTAGCTTACATATTCTATTTAAACATTAAAACGAATTCTAAAATTTATGCTAAGGAGAAGCCAAGAACCAGCAGCAGAGTGGCGCAGTGGAAGCGTGCTGGGCCCCTAACCCAGAGGTCCGTGGATCGAAACCACGCTCTGCTAGCTTACATATTCTATTTAAACATTACAACGAATTCTAAAATTTATGCTAAGGAGAAGCCAAGAACCCGCAGCAGAGTGGCGCAGTGGAAGCGTGCTGGGCCCATAACCGAGAGGTCCGTGGATCGAAACCACGCTCTGCTAGCTTACATATTCTATTTAAACATTAAAACGAATTCTAATATTTATGCTAAGGAGAAACCAAGATCCCGCAGCAGAGTGGCGGAGTGGAAGCGTGCTGGGCCCATAACCCAGAGCTCCGTGGATCGAAACCACGCTCTGCTAGCTTACATATTCTATTTAAACATTAAAACGAATTTTAAAATTTATGCTAAGGAGAAGCCAAGAACCCGCAGCAGAGTGGCGCATTGGAAGCGTGCTGGGCCCATAACCCAGAGGTCCGTGGATCGAAACCGCGCTCTGCTAGCTTACATATTCTATTTAAACATTAAAACGAATTCTAATATTTATGCTAAGGAGAAGCCCAGATCCCGCAGCAGAGTGGCGCAGTGGAAGCGTGCTGGGCCCATAACCCAGAGGTCCGTGGATCGAAACCACGCTCTGCTAGCTTACATATTCTATTTAAACATTAAAACGAATTCTAAAATTTATGCTAAGGAGAAGCCAACAACCCGCAGCAGAGTGGCGCAGTGGAAGCGTGCTGGGCCCATAACCCAGAGGTCCGTGGATCGAAACCACGCTCTGCTAGCTTACATATTCTATTTAAACATTAAAACGAATTCTAAAATTTATGCTAAGGAGAAGCCAAGAACCCGCAGCAGAGTGGCGCAGTGGAAGCGTGCTGGGCCCATAACCCAGAGGTCCGTGGATCGAAACCACGCTCTGCTAGCTTACATATTCTATTTAAATATTAAAACGAATTCTAAAATTTATGCTAAGGAGAAGCCAAGAACCCGCAGCAGAGTGGCGCCGTGGAAGCGTGCCGGGCCCATAACCCAGAAATCCGTGGATCGAAATCACGCTCTGCTAGCTTACATATCATATTTAAACATTAAAACGAATTCTAAAATTTATGCTAAGGAGAAGCCAAGAACCTGCAGCAGAGTGGCACAGTGGAAGCGTGCTGGCCCATAACCCAGAGGTCCGTGGATCGAAACCTCGCTCTGCTAGCTTACATATTCTATTTAAACATTAAAACGAATTCTAAAATTTATGCTAGGGAGAAGCCAAGAACCCGCAGCAGAGTGGCGCAGTGGAAGCGTGCTGGGCCCATAACCCAGAGGTCCGTGGATCGAAACCACGCTCTGCTAGCTTACATATTCTATTTAAACATTAAAACGAATTCTAAAATTTATGCTAAGGAGAAGCCAAGAATCCGCAGCAGAGTGGCGCAGTGGAAGCGTGCTGGGCCCATAACCCAGAGGTCCGTGGATCGAAACCACGCTCTGCTAGCTTACATAATCTATTTAAACATTAAAACGAATTCTAAAATTTATGCTAAGGAGAAGCCAAGAACCCGCAGCAGAGTGGCGCAGTGGAAGCGTGTTGGGCCCATAACCCAGAGGTCCGTGGATCGAAACCACGCTCTGCTAGCTTACATATTCTACTTAAACATTAAAACGAATTCTAAAATTTATGCTAAGGAGAAGCAAGAATTCGCAGCAGAGTGGCGCAGTGGAAGCGTGCTGGGCCCATAACCAAGAGGTCCGTGGATCGAAACCACGCTCTGCTAGCTTACATAGTCTATTTAAACATTAAAACGAATTCTAAAATTTATGCTAAGGAGAAGCCAAGAACCCGCAGCAGAGTGGCGCAGTGGAAGCGTGCTGGGCCCATAACCCAGAGGTCAGTGGATCGAAATCACGCTCTGCTAGCTTACATATTCTATTTAAACATTAAAACGAATTCTAAAATTTATGCTAAGAAGAAGCCAAGAACCCGGAGCAGAGTGGCGCAGTGGAAGCGTGCTGGGCCCATAACCCAGAGGTCCGTGGATCGAAACCACGCTCTGCTAGCTTACATATTCTTTTTAAACATTAAAACGAATTCTAAAATTTATGCTAAGGAGAAGCCAAGAACCCGCAGCAGAGTGGCGCAGTGGAAGCGTGCTGGGCCCATAACCCAGAGGTCCGTGGATCGAAATCACGCTCTGCTAGCTTACATATTCTATTTAAACATTAAAACGAATTCTAAAATTTATGCTAAGGAGAAGCCAAGAACCCGCAGCAGAGTGGCGCAGTGGAAGCGTGCTGGGCCCATAACCCAGAGGTCCGTGGATCGAAATCACGCTCTGCTAGCTTACATATTCTATTTAAACATTAAAACGAATTCTAAAATTTTTGCTAAGGGGAAGCCAAGAACCTGCAGCAGAGTGGCGCAGTGGAAGCGTGCTGGGCCCATAACCCAGAGGTCCGTGGATCGAAAACACGCTCTGCTAGCTTACATATTCTATTTAAACATTAAAACGAATTCTAAAATTTATGCTAAGGAGAAGCCAAAAACCCGCAGCAGAGTGGCGCAGTGGAAGCGTGCTGGGCCCATAACCCAGAGGTCCGTGGATCGAAACCACGCTCTGCTAGCTTACATATTCTATTTAAACATTAAAACGAATTCTAATATTTATGCTAAGGAGAAGCCAAGATCCCGCAGCAGAGTGGCGCAGTGGAAGCGTGCTGGGCCCATAACCCAGAAGTCCGTGGATCGAAACCACGCTCTGCTAGCTTACATATTCTATTTAAACATTAAAACGACTTCTAAAATTTATGCTAAGGAGAAACCAAGAACCTGCAGCAGAGTGGCGCAGTGGAAACGTGCTGGGCCCCTAACCCAGAGGTAGGTGGATCGAAACCACGCTCTGCTATCTTACATATTCTATTTAAACATTAAAACGAATTCTAAAATTTATGCTAAGGACAAGCCAAGAACCAGCAGCAGAGTGGCGCAGTGGAAGCGTGCTGGGCCCATAACCCAGAGGTCCGTGGATCGAAACCACGCTCTGCTAGCTTACATATTCTATTTAAACATTAAAACGAATTCTAAAATTTATGCAAAGGAGAAGCCAAGAACCCGCAGCAGAGTGGCGCAGTGGAAGCGTGTTGGGCCCATAACCCAGAGGTCCGTGGTTCGAAACCACGCTCTGCTAGCTTACATATTCTATTTAAACATTAAAACGAATTCTAAAATTTATGCTAAGGAGAAGCCAAGAACTCGCAGCAGAGTGGCGCAGTGGAAGCGTGCTGGGCCCATTACCGAGAGGTCCGTGGATCGAAACCACGCTCTGCTAGCTTACATAGTCTATTTAAACATTAAAACGAATTCTAATATTTATGCTAAGGAGAAGCCAAGAACCCGCAGCAGAGTGGCGCAGTGGAAGCGTGCTGGGCCCATAACCCAGAGGTCAGTGGATCGAAATCACGCTCTGCTAGCTTACATATTCTATTTAAACATTAAAACGAATTCTAAAATTTATGCTAAGAAGAAGGCAAGAACCCGGAGCAAAGTGGCGCAGTGGAAGCGTGCTGGGCCCATAACCCAGAGGTCCGTGGATCGAAACCACGCTCTGCTAGCTTACATATTCTATTTAAACATTAAAACGAATTCTAAAATTTATGCTAAGGAGAAACCAAGAACCCGCAGCAGAGTGGCGCAGTGGAAGCGTGCTGGGCCCATAACCCAGAGGTTCGTGGATCGAAATCACGCTCTGCTAGCTAACATATTCTATTTAACCATTAAAACGAATTCTAAAATTTATGCTAAGGAGAAGCCAAGAACCCGCAGCAGAGTGGCGCAGTGGAAGCGTGCTGGGCCCATAACCCAGAGGTCCGTGGATCGAAATCACGCTCTGCTAGCTTACATATTCTATTTAAACATTAAAACGAATTCTAAAATTTTTGCTAAGGAGAAGCCAAGAACCCGCAGCAGAGTGGCGCAGTGGAAGCGTGCTGGGCCCATAACCCAGAGGACCGTGGATCGAAACCACGCTCTGCTAGGTTACATATTCTATTTAATCATTAAAACGAATTCTAAAATTTATGCTAAGGAGAAGCCAAGAACCCGCAGCAGAGTGGCGCAGTGGAAGCGTGCTGGGCCCATAAACCCAAAGGTCCGTGGATCGAAACCACGCTCTGCTAGCTTACATATTCTATTTAAACATTAAAACGAATTCTAAAATTTATGCTAAGGAGAAGCCAAGAACCTGCAGCAGAGTGGCGCAGTGGAAGCGTGCTGGGCCCATAACCCAGAGGTCCGTGGATCGAAACCACGATCTGCTAGCTTACATATTCTATTTAAACATTAAAACGAATTCTAAAATTTATGTTAAGGAGAAGCCAAGAACCCGCAGCAGAGAGGCGCAGCGGAAGCGTGCTGGGCCCATAACCCAGAGGTCCGTGTATCGAAACCACGCTCTGCTAGCTTACATATTCTATTTAATCATTAAAACGAATTCTAAAATTTATGCTAAGGAGAAGCCAAGAACCCGCAGCAGAGTGGCGCAGTGGAAGCGTGCTGGGCCCATAACCCAGAGGTCCGTGGATCGGAACCACGCTCTGCTAGCTTAGATATTCTATTTAAACATTAAAACGAATTCTAATATTTATGCTAAGGAGAAGCCAAGATCCCGCAGCAGAGTGGCGCAGTGGAAGCGTGCTGGGCCCATAACCCAGAGGTCCGTGGATCGAAACCACGCTCTGCTAGCTTACATATTCTATTTAAACATTAAAACGAATTCTAAAATTTATGCTAAGGAGAAGCCAAGAACCCGCAGCAGAGTGGCGCAGTGGAAGCGTGCTGGGCCCATAACCCAGAGGTCCGTGGATCGAAACCACGCTCTGCTAGCTTACATATTCTATTTAAACATTAAAACGAATTCTAATATTTATGCTAAGGAGAAGCCAAGATCCCGCAGCAGAGTGGCGCAGTGGAAGCGTGCTGGGCCCATAACCCAGAGGTCCGTGGATCGAAACCACGCTCTGCTAGCTTACATATTCTATTTAAACATTAAAACGAATTCTAAAATTTATGCTAAGGAGAAGCCAAGAACCCGCAGCAGAGTGGCGCAGTGGAAGCGTGCTGGGCCCATAACCCAGAGGTCCGTGGATCGAAACCACGCTCTGCTAGCTTACATATTCTATTTAAACATTAAAACGAATTCTAAAATTTATGCTAAGGAGAAGCCAAAAACCCGCAGCAGAGTGGCGCAGTGGAAGCGTTCTGGGCCCATAACCCAGAGGTCCGTGGATCGAAACTACGCTCTGCTAGCTTACATAGTCTATTTAAACATTAAAACGAATTCATATATTTATGCTAAGGAGAGGCCAAGATCCCGCAGCAGAGTGGCGCAGTGGAAGCGTGCTGGGCCCATAACCCAGAGGTCCGTGGATCGAAACCACGCTCTGCTAGCTTACATATTCTATTTAAACATTAAAACGAATTCTAAAACTTATGCTAAGGAGAAGCCAAGAACCCGCAGCAGAGTGGCGCTGTGGAAGCGTGCTGGGCCCATAACCCAGAGGTCCGTGGATCGAAAACACGCTCTGCTAGCTTACATATTCTATTTAAACATTAAAACGAATTCTAAAATTTATGCTAAGGAGAAGCCAAGAACCCGCAGCAGAGTGGCGCAGTGGAAGCGTGCTGGGCCCTAACCCAGAGGTCCGTGGATCGAAACCACGATCTGCTAGCTTACATATTCTATTTAAACATTAAAACGAATTCTAAAATTTATGTTAAGGAGAAGCCAAGAACCCGCAGCAGAGAGGCGCAGCGGAAGCGTGCTGGGCCCATAACCCAGAGGTCCGTGTATCGAAACCACGCACTGCTAGCTTACATATTCTATTTAATCATTAAAACGAATTCTAAAATTTATGCTAAGGAGAAGCCAAGAACCCGCAGCAGAGTGGCGCAGTGGAAGCGTGCTGGGCATATAACCCAGAGGTCCGTGGATCGAAAGCACGCTCTGCTAGCTTAGATATTCTATTTAAACATTAAAACGAATTCTAATATTTATGCTAAGGAGAAGCCAAGATCCCGCAGCAGAGTGGCGCAGTGGAAGCGTGCTGGGCCCATAACCCAGAGGTCCGTGGATCGAAACCACGCTCTGCTAGCTTACATATTCTATTTAAACATTAAAACGAATTCTAAAATTTATGCTAAGGAGAAGCCAAGAACCCGCAGCAGAGTGGCGCAGTGGAAGCGTGCTGGGCCCATAACCCAGAGGTCCGTGGATCGAAACCACGCTCTGCTAGCTTACATATTCTATTTAAACATTAAAACGAATTCTAATATTTATGCTAAGGAGAAGCCAAGATCCCGCAGCAGAGTGGCGCAGTGGAAGCGTGCTGGGCCCATAACCCAGAGGTCCGTGGATCGAAACCACGCTCTGCTAGCTTACATATTCTATTTAAACATTAAAACGAATTCTAAAATTTATGCTAAGGAGAAGCCAAGAACCCGCAGCAGAGTGGCGCAGTGGAAGCGTGCTGGGCTCATAACCCAGAGGTCCGTGGATCGAAACCACGCTCTGCTAGCTTACATATTCTATTTAAACATTAAAACGAATTCTAAAATTTATGCTAAGGAGAAGCCAAAAACCCGCAGCAGAGTGGCGCAGTGGAAGCGTGCTGGGCCCATAACCCAGAGGTCCGTGGATCGAAACTACGCTCTGCTAGCTTACATAGTCTATTTAAACATTAAAACGAATTCAAATATTTATGCTAAGGAGAGGCCAAGATCCCGCAGCAGAGTGGCGCAGTGGAAGCGTGCTGGGCCCATAACCCAGAGGTCCGTGGATCGAAAACACGCTCTGCTAGCTTACATATTCTATTTAAACATTAAAACGAATTCTAAAATTTATGCTAAGGAGAAGCCAAGATCCCGCAGCAGAGTGGCGCAGTGGAAGCGTGCTGGGCCCATAACCCAGAGGTCCGTGGATCGAAACCACGCTCTGCTAGCTTACATATTCTATTTAAACATTAAAACGAATTCTAAAATTTATGCTAAGGAGAAGCCAAGAACCCGGAGGAGAATGGCGCAGTGGAAGCGTGCTGAGCCCATAACCCAGAGGTCCGTGGATCGAAACCACGCTGTGCTAGCTTACATATTCTATTTAAACATTAAAACGAATTCTAAAATTTATGCTAAGGAGAAGCCAAGAACCCGCAGCAGAGTGGCGCAGTGGAAGCGTGCTGGGCCCATAACCCAGAGGTCCGTGGATCGAAACCACGCTCTGCTAGCTTACATATTCTATTTAAACATTAAAACGAATTCTAAAATTTATGCTAAGGAGAAACCAAGAACCCGCAGCAGAGTGGCGCAGTGGAAGCGTGCTGGGCCCATAAACCCAGAGGTCCGTGGATCGAAACCACGCTCTGCTAGCTTACATATTCTATTTAAACATTAAAACGAATTCTAAAATTTATGCTAAGGAGAAGCCAAGAACCTGCAGCAGAGTGGCGCAGTGGAAGCGTGCTGGACCCATAACCCAGAGGTCCGTGGATCGAAACCACGATTTGCTAGCTTACATATTCTATTTAAACATTAAAACGAATTCTAAAATTTATGTTAAGGAGAAGCCAAGAACCCGCAGCAGAGAGGCGCAGCGGAAGCGTGCTGGGCCCATAACCCAGAGGTCCGTGTATCGAAACCACGCTCTGCTAGCTTACATATTCTATTTAATCATTAAAACGAATTCTAAAATTTATGCTAAGGAGAATCCAAGAACCCGCAGCAGAGTGGCGCAGTGGAAGCGTGCTGGACCCATAACCCAGAGGTCCGTGGATCGAAAGCACGCTCTGCTAGCTTAGATATTCTATTTAAACATTAAAACGAATTCTAATATTTATGTTAAGGAGAAGCCAAGATCCCGCAGCAGAGTGGCGCAGTGGAAGCGTGCTGGGCCCATAACCCAGAGGTCCGTGGATCGAAACCACGCTCTGCTAGCTTACATATTCTATTTAAACATTAAAACGAATTCTAAAATTTATGCTAAGGAGAAGCCAAGAACCCGCAGCAGAGTGGCGCAGTGGAAGCGTGCTGGGCCCATAACCCAGAGGTCCGTGGATCGAAACCACGCTCTGCTAGCTTACATATTCTATTTAAACATTAAAACGAATTCTAATATTTATGCTAAGGAGAAGCCAAGATCCCGCAGCAGAGTGGCGCAGTGGAAGCGTGCTGGGCCCATAACCCAGAGGTCCGTGGATCGAAACCACGCTCTGCTAGCTTACATATTCTATTTAAACATTAAAACGAATTCTAAAATTTATGCTAAGGAGAAGCCAAGAACCCGCAGCAGAGTGGCGCAGTGGAAGCGTGCTGGGCCCATAACCCAGAGGTCCGTGGATCGAAACCACGCTCTGCTAGCTTACATATTCTATTTAAACATTAAAACGAATTCTAAAATTTATGCTAAGGAGAAGCCAAGAACCCGCAGCAGAGTGGCGCAGTGGAAGCGTGCTGGGCCCATAACCCAGAGATCCGTGGATCGAAACCACGCTCTGCTAGCTTACATATTCTATTTAAACATTAAAACGAATTCTAAAATTTATGCTAAGGAGAAGCCAAAAACCCGCAGCAGAGTGGCGCAGTGGAAGCGTGCTGGGCCCATAACACAGAGGTCCGTGGATCGAAACTACGCTCTTCTAGCTTACATAGTATATTTAAACATTAAAACGAATTCAAATATTTATGGTAAGGAGAGGCCAAGAACCCGCAGCAGAGTGGCGCAGTGGAAGCGTGCTGGGCCCATAACCCAGAGGTCCGTGGATCGAAACCACGCTCTGCTAGCTTACATATTCTATTTAAAAATTAAAACGAATTCTAAAATTTATGCTAAGGAGAAGCCAAGAACCCGCAGCAGAGTGGCGCAGTGGAAGCGTGCTGGGCCCATAACCCAGAGGTCCGTGGATCGAAACCACGCTCTGCTAGCTTACATATTCTATTTAAACATTAAAACGAATTCTAAAATTTATGCTAAGGAGAAGCCAAGATCCCGCAGCAGAGTGGCGCAGTGGAAGCGTGCTGGGCCCATAACCCAGAGGTCCGTGGATCGAAACCACGTTTTGCTAGCTTACATATTCTACTTAAACATTAAAACGAATTCTAAAATTTATGCTAAGGAGAAGCCAAGAACCCGGAGGAGAGTGGCGCAGTGGAAGCGTGCTGAGCCCATAACCCAGAGGTCCGTGGATCGAAACCACGCTCTGCTAGCTTACATATTCTATTTAAACATTAAAACGAATTCTAAAATTTATGCTAAGGAGAAGCCAAGAACCCGCAGCAGAGTGGCGCAGTGGAAGCGTGCTGGCCCCAAAACCCAGAGGTCCGTGGATCGAAATCACGCTCTGCTAGCTTACATATTCTATTTAAACATTAAAACGAATTCTAAAATTTATGCTAAGGAGAAGCCAAGAACCCGCAGCAGAGTGGCGCAGTGGAAGCGTGCTGGGCCCATAACCCGGAGGTCCGTGGATCGAAACCACGCTCTGCTAGCTTACATATTCTATTTAAACATTAAAACGAATTCTAAAATTTATGCTAAGGAGAAACCAAGAACCCGCAGCAGAGTGGCGCAGTGGAAGCGTGCTGAGCCCATAACCCAGAGGTCCGTGGATCGAAACCACGCTCTGCTAGCTTACATATTCTATTTACACATTAAAACGAATTCTAAAATTTATGTTAAGGAGAAGCCAAGAACCCGCAACAGAGAGGCGCAGCGGAAGCGTGCTGGGCCCATAACCCAGAGGTCCGTGGATCGAAACCACGCTCTGCTAGCTTACATATTCTATTTAATCATTAAAACGAATTCTAAAATTTATGCTAAGGAGAAGCCGAGAACCCGCAGCAGAGTGGCGCAGTGGAAGCGTGCTGGGCCCATAACCCAGAGGTCCGTGGATCGGAGCCACGCTCTGCTAGCTTACATATTCTATTTAAACATTAAAACGAATTCTAAAATTTATGCTAAGGAGAAGCCAAGACCCCGCAGCAGAGTGGCGCAGTGGAAGTGTGCTGGGCACATAACCCAGAGGTCCGTGGATCGAAACCACGCTCTGCTAGCTTACATATTCTATTTAAACATTAAAACGAATTCTAAAATTTATGCTAAGGAGAAGCCAAGAACCCGCAGCAGAGAGGCGCACCGGAAGCGTGCTGGGCCCATAACCCAGAGGTCCGTGGATCGGAACCACGCTCTGCTAGCTTACATATTCTATTTAAACATTAAAACGAATTCTAAAATTTATGCTAAGGAGAAGCCAAGACCCCGCAGCAGAGTGGCGCAGTGGAAGTGTGCTGGGCACATAACCCAAAGGTCCGTGGATCGAAACCACGCTCTGCTAGCTTACATATTCTATTTAAACATTAAAACGAATTCTAATATTTATGCTAAGGAGAAGCAAAGATCCCGCAGCAGAGTGGCGCAGTGGAAGCGTGCTGGGCCCATAACCCAGAGGTCCGTGGATCGGAACCACGCTCTGCTAGCTTACATATTCTATTTAAACATTAAAACGAATTCTAAAATTTATGCTAAGGAGAAGCCAAGACCCCGCAGCAGAGTGGCGCAGTGGAAGTGTGCTGGGCACATAACCCAGAGGTCCGTGGATCGAAACCACGCTCTGCTAGCTTACATATTCTATTTAAACATTAAAACGAATTCTAAAATTTATGTTAAGGAGAAGCCAAGAACCCGCAGCAGAGAGGCGCACCGGAAGCGTGCTGGGCCCATAACCCAGAGGTCCGTGGATCGGAACCACGCTCTGCTAGCTTACATATTCTATTTAAACATTAAAACGAATTCTAAAATTTATGCTAAGGAGAAGCCAAGACCCCGCAGCAGAGTGGCGCAGTGGAAGTGTGCTGGGCACATAACCCAAAGGTCCGTGGATCGAAACCACGCTCTGCTAGCTTACATATTCTATTTAAACATTAAAACGAATTCTAATATTTATGCTAAGGAGAAGCAAAGATCCCGCAGCAGAGTGGCGCAGTGGAAGCGTGCTGGGCCCATAACCCAGAGGTCCGTGGATCGGAACCACGCTCTGCTAGCTTACATATTCTATTTAAACATTAAAACGAATTCTAAAATTTATGCTAAGGAGAAGCCAAGACCCCGCAGCAGAGTGGCGCAGTGGAAGTGTGCTGGGCACATAACCAAAAGGTCCGTGGATCGAAACCACGCTCTGCTAGCTTACATATTCTATTTAAACATTAAAACGAATTCTTATATTTATGCTAAGGAGAAGCAAAGATCCCGCAGCAGAGTGGCGCAGTGGAAGCGTGCTGGGCCCATAACCCAGAGGTCCGTGGATCGAAACCACGCTCTGCTAGCTTACATATTCTATTTAAACATTAAAACGAATTCTATAATTTATGCTAAGGAGAAACCAAGAACCCGCAGCAGAGTGGCGCAGTGGAAGCGTGCTGAGCCCATAACCCAGAGGTCCGTGGATCGAAACCACGCTCTGCTAGCTTACATATTCTATTTAAACCTTAAAACGAATTCTAAAATTTATGTTAAGGAGAAGCCAAGAACCCGCAGCAGAGAGGCGCACCGGAAGCGTGCTGGGCCCATAACCCAGAGGTCCGTGGATCGATACCACGCTCTGCTAGATTACATATTCTATTTAAACATTAAAACGAATTTTAAAATTTATGCTAAGGAGAAGCCAAGAACCTGCAGCAGAGTGGCGCAGTGGAAGCGTGCTGGGCCCATAACCCAGAGGTCCGTGGATCGGAACCACGCTCTGCTAGCTTACATATTCTATTTAAACATTAAAACGAATTCTAAAATTTATGCTAAGGAGAAGCCAAGACCCCGCAGCAGAGTGGCGCAGTGGAAGTGTGCTGGGCACATAACCCAAAGGTCCGTGGATCGAAACCACGCTCTGCTAGCTTACATATTCTATTTAAACATTAAAACGAATTCTAATATTTATGCTAAGGAGAAGCAAAGATCCCGCAGCAGAGTGGCGCAGTGGAAGCGTGCTGGGTCCATAACCCAGAGGTCCGTGGATCGGAACCACGCTCTGCTAGCTTACATATTCTATTTAAACATTAAAACGAATTCTAAAATTTATGCTAAGGAGAAGCCAAGACCCCGCAGCAGAGTGGCGCAGTGGAAGTGTGCTGGGCACATAACCCAAAGGTCCGTGGATCGAAACCACGCTCTGCTAGCTTACATATTCTATTTAAACATTAAAACGAATTCTAATATTTATGCTAAGGAGAAGCAAAGATCCCGCAGCAGAGTGGCGCAGTGGAAGTGTCAGGGCAAGCTATATTTTATATTTTATTCTTATAATTATATTTTTTTATACATTTATAAAGACGTACATCTTTTGAAGCTCTTACACAATGATGCAACTCTGAAGTTCTAAAACAATGGTGCAATTTCTCGCAATCATGTTTCCTGTAAGCCTGCAGAGCACGTGTGGCAGTGCCTCGCTACTCGGAATTCCTCTCACGCCACATCATGCAACCGACTCGCTTCGCTGGAAACCCCCACCACCGCACGGCAGAAACCGTGCAGCTGTGCCTCCTGGAAATCTCTGCTTGCGTCATGGCGCAATACTCTTGCAAGTCGTTACATGCTAACGGCTGCCGGACCCGGCCTGCCTGCCGCCTCGCGCCAATGTAACTTCTCCTTCTAGCCATCAGAGCGCACCACCTTACAGCATTCCCCTGCTGGCGCAAGCGGCTGGTGACACCAGTTGCCGCCGCGCGGCTGCGCTGCCCGCGCGCTCACGTCACGCCTAGGCTTCCCCCACCGCTGCCAGAGTTTTCCGTTGTGCTGGAATTATCTGGAAATCCAACCGACGCCTCGCCGTTCGCCGAGTCGTCGAGCCGCCAAATCAGTCTTCGTCTCGTCTCCTTGCTGAACAGACGTGCTCCGCGCCGCTCCGCGGCGTGCCTACTGCACTCGTCCGACCTCTGCTGAGCGGACGGGTCTTGTGCCGCCCTCCTTGCGGTGTGCACATTCTGTATTGCTCTGTCGCTTCTCATGGGCAGACATACTGCATGCTGCTCCCCTCGCAGCAATCTCTCCATGCTCGTCCAAGTCTGTAGCTGTACGGATGGGCGACGCCGTTCTCCTGGCGCCATTACCTGGGCCCCATGCCATGCATGCCGCTGCCTCAACTTGGCGGCCATTCTTGCCGTCTACGCTCAACTCATGTACTGGTGACTATTGCGCCTCCACTGCTTGTCACGTATTCACGTTTATGTGGCGTGTACAATTAACTGTTCTGCAATTTATGAAACTGTACTGCCTGCCATGTGTTCATGTTTATGAGCTGCATAATTAACTATTTACAAACTATTACGTGGTGCCTGTGATCTGACTATTCAACAAACTATTGCTGCCACGTGTTCAGTTAACTTTGTATTCACGTCTGTGGTACCTGTGATTAACTGTTTTATAAGTTGTGCTGACGACACTACGTGTCTCACTGGTTTTCTCCGTGTTCTCTGTGGTGCTGCTCACGGCACCGGCAATTCCCTGGACTTCATCCGCCTCTGTTGGGCATGGCCTAGCCTAAGCCGCCCGCAGCCACATCAACTTGAGCAAGATTCAAGAAGCTTGTATATTCATATTGTGATTTGTGCTGTAACCCCTTGTACCTTCTTCCCGCATAGTTTAAGATATATCTTTATGTATTTTTTGTCTTTAGAATATATGTTTACGTGTTTTAGACTACAACTCTTTCATGGTAACAAGCACTCTCCTCCCTCCTCCATCCTTGCGGTCCCAGATCTGCAAGAGTGGTTACAACCTGTTCTTTCTTTACAGAAATCTGGGTGGTCCTTCGAAATTAATCTAATTAACCTGGGCTATGGCAGGAATGTTTGGGAAGAGTCGAAACTTGATTATTTCAAACCAGTCCACTTTGCTCGACTCCCCATTCATTTTGTTCCTTCGAGCTTCGGATTTTTACCAGTAAATTTACATATGCCTATATATGCCTAATTTCTTTTTTTAATGCCTTCCAGGTACCAAGCTGATATTCACATCAGCACATTCTTTTTGTATTTCCATTGTCAATGTCTACCAGGCATTAAAGCTGATACTTACATCAGCATTCACTTTGCATGTGCCTTTTTGAGCCATCATATTTTGTCGAGTGTGCTTGTTACTATATATACAAACTTGTGCTAATTGCATATCAATGTACTTGTTTTTTGTGTAACATACTTGTGTTAATTGTATTTGCTTTGTCAATGTGCTTGTTTTTTATGCAACACACTGATGCTTGATTTAAAATGTTACATGTACTTACTGTCCTGTATCGTGTAACGTGGCTGCTTGCTCCTGTATCGTGTAACGAGGCTCTAGGCTGTACTACTGACCAATGCTGCCTGCTGCACCACTCAGCTTTCTTCAACAAATTTGTAAGTGTAATAACTTCATAGATGTGCGTCTATTCAGGGGATTAACTTGCTTGCTTGCTTGTAAAGATTACAATCACTGATTGCCACTTTAATTTCACATGCATACATTTGTGTTTTTACATTTTTTATGTGCTTTCTTAATTTCATGTGTTTATTGTGTCACATACATACACATTTGTGCCTTTATTGCAATTTTTTGAATGTCTCATGTATACACATCAGTGTTATTACTTGCTTCTCTCATGTGTCATGTACATACAGTGTGCTTTGTTTAGTGTCTATGTATTTTTGGGGAAAATTCAGTGTCAATTGTTATTAGGTTAGGGCTCCCTTCTGATCCCTCAACTTTCCTGTTCTATTCTGTGCCCATCAATTGCCAATTGAGCATCCAAGATGGCATCACAAACTCTCCCTAAGAAGGTTATTAACTTAATGACCAAGTTAAAGGATAGTTGTACCGACATTTCAAATTTTCTCACAGAGAATGAGCCACTCACCGCGCTCACCTGCCGACAATTAACTTCCAGAAAGGAATTGCTCATTAGAATTTTTGACAAACTTGATAATCTGACTGACAATATTGATCCATCTGACGAGACTTCTTCTCAATTGCGTGATCTTGTCAATAGTTATCATGAGGTTCTCGCTGCAGCTGATGAGGCACTATCTAATTATAATTCAGCTCTCGCTGACAATGATTCTGTTTCCAACAGATCAAGCCATTCTAACTGTACCTCTAGAAGTTCTAAGTGCAATATTAAATTACCTGAGATTAAATTGCCCACCTTTGATGGTAATCAAGCTAATTGGCTCACATTTAAAAACATTTTCGAAGGCCTTATATGTCAAGATGACATGCCCAATGCTAATAAATTTTATTACTTATCAGGCTCACTTGTGGGACAAGCCAAAGATTTATTGCATAACTTGCCCATTACCGATGACAACTTTACAGTTGCATGGGAATTACTGAAGCAACGGTATGACTCTCCCAGGGCTATCGTTAGCATTCACTTGAATTCGATTTTAAATCCTCCTGCATTAGCAAAGGGCTCCGCTTCTTCCTTGCAAAATTTAATTGACTACTTTAGATTACATGTGAATGCAATTAAGGGCATCAACGTTGATACTGATTTGTCAGATTTGTTGCTCGTTGCACTAATTTCCAAAAGTCTTCCCACTGACATTCTCAAGCAATGGGAACTGTCCTTGAATAGCAGTGAGCTCCCCACTTTCGATTCTTTGTTACAATATCTAGAACTACATCAACGAAGCTTAAGAGTTTTTGACAATCCTAATGTATACGCTTCAAATTCTCACGTTAATGACAAGCCTAACACCGCCAGGGCAGGCGATGTCAACAACACGGGAAAAGGCAAGTCACTAGTTTGTCCTAAATGCAATTCTGAACATTTGATTAAGAACTGTCCTTCATTTTTACAATTGTCACCTAAAGCTCGTTACGACTTCATTGTCAAGCAAGGTAGATGTTTTAGATGTTTTCACCCGAAGACCCATGGTCATTCCTGTACTACAAAATGTGATATTTGCAATAAAAATCACCACAAACTTTTGCATTTTGGTGATAAACCTCCTGCTAATCAACAAGCTGCATCAGCTGTTGCGACCAGTGCTGCCAAAGCAACCACTTCAACTCTCATTCCAACAGCTTTAGTAAGCTGTTCTTCTATTAATGGCAGGTCTAAGCCCTTTGTTGCTCTTCTTGACACTGGAAGTGGTATTAACTTAATTACTTGGAGCACGGTAAAATCTCTTAAGTTACCCACAACGAAAACGCCTGTGACTATTTCTGGTATTGGTCCGGAAGCTTTAACAAGCACTCACAGCGCTACTTTAACAATTAGACCTTGTAATGTTCCTAATAATTGGTCTTGTAAGATAAATTGTTCAATTGTGCATAGCATTCCTAACACTCTTTCCCATGGTTTTAACTGCGACAGTTGGAATTTGCCCACAGATCTAGTCTATGCAGATCCTAACTTTGATAATATTAAGCCCATCGATCTCTTGCTTGGTGCGGAGGTTTTCTTTGACATTTTACTGCCAGATAAGCTAACCAGATCCGATGGTGCCTATCCTGTGCTACAGCACACAAAATTAGGTTGGATTGTTGCGGGTCGCACCCCACGCTCCACTGCGCCCTCGCAAGCCCCTTGCAATCTGATTCAGACGCCCTTTGAGTTACCTGATCAGATCAAACACTTTTGGGAGGTAGAGGAAGTCTCGCCTCTCCATCCAATTTTACATGAGGAAGAAATAGCAGAATCTCACTTCGTAGCTACTCACTCGAGGGACGCCTCTGGCAGATACTCGGTCAAGCTCCCTGTTAATTCCAAATTAAATTCATTAGGCGACTCCAAACCTCAGGCAATCAAACGCTTTCTGGCAATTGAAAAAAGGCTTGAAAAGGATCCCGAACTGAAGCGGGACTACCATGAGTTTATCAACGAATATATTCAATTAGGACATATGCAACCAGCACCCAGCTGTGACAGTCTTATTAGTTATTACATTCCTCATCATCCAGTGTTCAAACCTTCCAGCTCTACTACTAAAACTAGGGTTGTGTTTGACGCTTCGGCTAAGACCACTACTGGTATTTCCCTCAATGATGCGCTATTAAATGGTAGCAAAATCCAAGACGATCTCTTTGATATTTTACTTAAATTTAGAATTCACAAAATTGGCATTGCTGCCGACCTTAAAATGATGTTTCGCCAAGTTAATGTAGACCCATCTGATTGGAACCTACAACGTGTTTTATGGAGGGACTCTCCCTCTCAACCTATCCAGGATTTTGTCTTAACTACGGTGACGTATGGTTTAAAACCAGCCACCTTTCTCGCTGTTCGCACTTTGCATCAGCTGGCCACTGACGAAGGCGCTGACTTCCCTATCGGCTCACATGTGCTAACATCCAATTTTTATGTTGATGATTTCTTACATTCATCTCCCAACCTGCATGCTGCCAAGCAAACTATCTCTGAATTAAACAGTTTGTTGGCAAAGGGTGGTTTTCTTTTGCGTAAATGGGCTTCGAATGACAAGTCTGTTTTGTCAGATCTTCCGGATCACTTGCTGGCCAAGTCAGGCCACAAAATTTTCGAGTCCAAAGCCCCCGAAGCAGTATCCACTTTAGGTATTTCTTGGAACACTGTGACTGACATGTTCACCCTAGTGCTGTCAGACAAAATTAATTTTAATGTCACAAAATTTACTAAAAGAACTATGCTGTCTGTCATATGTTCTTTATTCGACCCACTAGGCCTACTGGCCCCTTGCATAATTGTTTGCAAACTGCTATTTCAAAGACTCTGGGAATATTCCCTCAATTGGGACCAATCACTCCCACCTGACATCGCCCTTAAATGGCAAGAAGTCTTTACGTCATTAATTGACATACCTACGATTAATGTTCCACGATGCATTCTGCCATCTGATTACTCTTCCGTTGAATTGCATGGTTTTTCCGACAGCAGCCTGACAGCTTACGGAGCAGTGATTTACGTACGCTCTGTTAATGACCACGGTACACATACTGTAAATTTACTCTGTGCCAAATCCAAGGTAGTGCCCTCTAATATGAAGTGCAAGGGTGACACCGCATTAACTATTCCTCGCTTAGAGCTCTGTGCTGCCGTCCTTCTGACCAAGCTTATGATTAAAACTATTAAAATTCTTTCTCATGAACTTTCTCCCAATGCTGTCCTATTGTGGACTGACTCCAGGATAGTGTTGGACTGGATTCACTCACCACCCCTCAAGGGCAATGTGTTTGCGCGTAATCGTGCACAGTTTATTAGGGAGAATGCAAACGGCTTCACTTGGCGTTACATTCAATCTTCTCTTAATCCTGCGGATTTACTTTCACGTGGCGTCAAGCCCAAAGATTTGTTAAATTCAGATATCTGGTGGCACGGTCCACAATTCTTAACTCTTGAGTCAGCCTCATGGCCAAATGGCATTACTGTAACTGTCAACAACGCACCTGTGCTACTCTGCAAGCCTTGCGACTCGTACCTGAACGAAAGAGTATGCTCTTACTACAGTTCCTTTCAAAAATCACTTCGCGTTATGGCATATGTTCTTCACTTTATCACATGTCTTAAATCCGCCAAGTCAAAACTAGCTTCGGATTCCACTAAATCCACTAAATCTCTTTCTGCTCACCAGCTTAATCATGCAAAATTAACATGCATCAAAATCGTACAACATCATGCCTTTCTCCCTGTGTTCAAGGCGCTCAACGACGGAGCCACATGTCCCTCTAGCAGTGGCCTCCTTTCGCTCAATCCTTTTATTGACAATGATGGCTGCCTGCGTGTAGGTGGCAGAATCTCAGAGGCCGAGCTGTCTTTCGACACTCTCCACCCTCTAATTTTACCTTCTAAGCATCACTTTACTAGGGCACTTATTAACGACGCCCACTTGAAACTGGCCCATGCCAATGTTCAGTTTTTAACCGTCCATTTGCGACAATCTTATTGGATACTTTCTATTAGAAAGACAATCAAATCTGTGATACGTAAGTGTATCACATGTTTTCGCCATGCTCCTACATCAGCACAACAGCTTATGGGAAACCTCCCAGCTATACGTGTGACCCCATCTCCCACCTTTGGCATTGTGGGGGTGGATTATACAGGGCATTTTTGGCTTAGGCACGGAATTCGCGGCAAATCCCGCACCAAGGTGTATCTTGCACTTTTCGTGTGCATGGTCACCAAGGCCGTACACATCGAAATAGTCTCCTCTTTAACTACAGAAGCTTTCTTAATGGCTCTCAAACGATTTGTATCACGTCGCGGCATTCCAACTAAGATTTTTTCGGATAACGCTACCACCTTTGTGGGAGCCAATTCACGGCTCCATGCCCTTTACAACCTTTTCAAATCTTTAGCTTTTCAAAAACAAATTATTGATTTTTGTTCTAATTCCTCCATTGATTGGACATTCATTCCACCCAGGTCCCCTCATGTTGGCGGTATCTGGGAGGCCGGCATCAAAATCCTAAAACGTCACTTGCTACGTGAAATAGGCGAAGCCGTGCTTTCTTATGAAGAATTGCTAACTACTGTCACGCATGTTGAGGCAATCTTAAATTCCAGACCTCTCATACGTCCTACGGATGATGCAGCTGAGTTCAATTATCTCACGCCTGCTCATTTCTTAATTGGCAGACCTCTTACAGCCTTGCCCGATCCCAATGCACTACAGCAGCAATCTGTACGCTGTCATTGGAATCAAACTCAAAATGCACTTGCCAACATCTGGACGCGCTGGACGAAGGAGTATCTGTTATCCCTTCAACAACGCTCCAAATGGACAGCTGTCTCTCCCAACATCAAATCGGGCACTCCCGTTTTGTTGATTGATGACAATCTCCCTCCTCTTGAGTGGAGGTTAGGGGTAATCACCCAAACTTTTCCCGGTCGTGATGGCCGCACTCGAACTGTACAAGTTCAAACCAAGGCAGGCTCCTTTGTGAGGCACATCCATCGCTTGTGTCCTCTACCCATTCATGATTAGTACACGTCTTTCACAGTTATTTTCTATTGGTTGTTTGTAGTTAGTTGTTTGTTGTTTTGTTAGCTGTAAGATTCGCTGTGTCGTAATTTAAACATAGGTAATTCATAGTTATTTAGTGTTAGTTATTTAGAGTCATTTTGTTTATCATTTTTTGTTAGCTGTAAAATTAATTCATTATATTCTAGATATGTTAGTCATTAAGATTTTTGCCTTTGCAACCTCTCCGAGGTACAACATCTCATCCGAGATATGCCTTATTAGCTTCGCTATGGCAACATTTTGCAGTCATTTAGTGCTGATCCAAAACTATTGTATTATTATGTATTATGTCATTGTACTTTATTACATCGTGTGCCATCGCACTTGCCACCTCTTCGAGGTGCCTACTTGTTTAAGGTTTATTATACCTTCCTTACCAACGGCTATCTCCATACACCCTACCACTCCCATCTTATACCTGACTACCCAGCTTGCCCTAACATCTTTTTTGTCGAACGACCTAATCGTTCTGTGGGGGTGTATGTCAGGGCAAGCTATATTTTATATTTTATTCTTATAATTATATTTTTTTATACATTTATAAAGACGTACATCTTTTGAAGCTCTTACACAATGATGCAACTCTGAAGTTCTAAAACAATGGTGCAATTTCTCGCAATCATGTTTCCTGTAAGCCTGCAGAGCACGTGTGGCAGTGCCTCGCTACTCGGAATTCCTCTCACGCCACATCATGCAACCGACTCGCTTCGCTGGAAACCCCCACCACCGCACGGCAGAAACCGTGCAGCTGTGCCTCCTGGAAATCTCTGCTTGCGTCATGGCGCAATACTCTTGCAAGTCGTTACATGCTAACGGCTGCCGGACCCGGCCTGCCTGCCGCCTCGCGCCAATGTAACTTCTCCTTCTAGCCATCAGAGCGCACCACCTTACAGCATTCCCCTGCTGGCGCAAGCGGCTGGTGACACCAGTTGCCGCCGCGCGGCTGCGCTGCCCGCGCGCTCACGTCACGCCTAGGCTTCCCCCACCGCTGCCAGAGTTTTCCGTTGTGCTGGAATTATCTGGAAATCCAACCGACGCCTCGCCGTTCGCCGAGTCGTCGAGCCGCCAAATCAGTCTTCGTCTCGTCTCCTTGCTGAACAGACGTGCTCCGCGCCGCTCCGCGGCGTGCCTACTGCACTCGTCCGACCTCTGCTGAGCGGACGGGTCTTGTGCCGCCCTCCTTGCGGTGTGCACATTCTGTATTGCTCTGTCGCTTCTCATGGGCAGACATACTGCATGCTGCTCCCCTCGCAGCAATCTCTCCATGCTCGTCCAAGTCTGTAGCTGTACGGATGGGCGACGCCGTTCTCCTGGCGCCATTACCTGGGCCCCATGCCATGCATGCCGCTGCCTCAACTTGGCGGCCATTCTTGCCGTCTACGCTCAACTCATGTACTGGTGACTATTGCGCCTCCACTGCTTGTCACGTATTCACGTTTATGTGGCGTGTACAATTAACTGTTCTGCAATTTATGAAACTGTACTGCCTGCCATGTGTTCATGTTTATGAGCTGCATAATTAACTATTTACAAACTATTACGTGGTGCCTGTGATTTGACTATTCAACAAACTATTGCTGCCACGTGTTCAGTTAACTTTGTATTCACGTCTGTGGTACCTGTGATTAACTGTTTTATAAGTTGTGCTGACGACACTACGTGTCTCACTGGTTTTCTCCGTGTTCTCTGTGGTGCTGCTCACGGCACCGGCAATTCCCTGGACTTCATCCGCCTCTGTTGGGCATGGCCTAGCCTAAGCCGCCCGCAGCCACATCAACTTGAGCAAGATTCAAGAAGCTTGTATATTCATATTGTGATTTGTGCTGTAACCCCTTGTACCTTCTTCCCGCATAGTTTAAGATATATCTTTATGTATTTTTTGTCTTTAGAATATATGTTTACGTGTTTTAGACTACAACTCTTTCATGGTAACAAGCACTCTCCTCCCTCCTCCATCCTTGCGGTCCCAGATCTGCAAGAGTGGTTACAACCTGTTCTTTCTTTACAGAAATCTGGGTGGTCCTTCGAAATTAATCTAATTAACCTGGGCTATGGCAGGAATGTTTGGGAAGAGTCGAAACTTGATTATTTCAAACCAGTCCACTTTGCTCGACTCCCCATTCAGGAAGCGTGCTGGGCCCATAACCCAGAGGTCCGTGGATCGAAACCACGCTCTGCTAGCTTACATATTCTATTTAAACATTAAAACGAATTCTAAAATTTATGCTAAGGAGAAGCCAAGAACACGCAGCAGAGTGGCGCAGTGGAAGCGTGCTGAGCCCATAACCCAGAGGTCCGTGGATCGAAACCACGCTCTGCTAGCTTACATATTCTATTTAATCATTAAAACGAATTCTAAAATTTATGCTAAGGAGAAGCCAAGAACCCGCAGCAGAGTGGCGCAGTGGAAGCGTGCTGGGCCCATAACCCAGAGGTCCGTGGATCGGAACCACGCTCTGCTAGCTTACATATTCTATTTAAACATTAAAACGAATTCTAAAATTTATGCTAAGGAGAAGCCAAGACCCCGCAGCAGAGTGGCGCAGTGGAAGTGTGCTGGGCACATAACCCAAAGGTCCGTGGATCGAAACCACGCTCTGCTAGCTTACATATTCTATTTAAACATTAAAACGAATTCTAATATTTATGCTAAGGAGAAGCAAAGATCCCGCAGCAGAGTGGCGCAGTGGAAGCGTGCTGGGCCCATAACCCAGAGGTCCGTGGATCGAAACCACGCTCTGCTAGCTTACATATTCTATTTAAACATTAAAACGAATTCTAAAATTTATGCTAAGGAGAAGCCAAGAACCCGCAGCAGAGTGGCGCAGTGGAAGCGTGCTGGGCCCATAACCCAGAGGTCCGTGGATCGAAACCACGCTCTGCTAGCTTACATATTCTATTTAAACATTAAAACGAATTCTAATATTTATGCTAAGGAGAAGCCAAGATCCCGCAGCAGAGTGGCGCAGTGGAAGCGTGCCGGGCCCATAACCAAGAGGTCCGTGGATCGAAACCACGCTCTGCTAGCTTACATATTCTATTTAAACATTAAGAAGAATTCTAAAATTTATGCTAAGGAGAAGCCATGAACCCGCAGCAGAGTGGCGCAGTGGAAGCGTGCTGGGCCCATAACCCAGAGATCCGTGGATCGAAACCACGCTCTGCTAGCTTACATATTCTATTTAAACATTAAAACGAATTCTAAAATTTATGCTAAGGAGAAGCCAAAAATCCGCAGCAGAGTGGCGCAGTGGAAGCGTGCTGGGCCCATAACCCAGAGGTCCGTGGATCGAAACTACGCTCTTCTAGCTTACATAGTCTATTTAAACATTAAAACGAATTCAAATATTTATGGTAAGGAGAGGCCAAGAACCCGCAGCAGAGTGGCGCAGTGGAAGCGTGCTGGGCCCATAACCCAGAGGTCCGTGGATCGAAACCACGCTCTGCTAGCTTACATATTCTATTTAAACATTAAAACGAATTCTAATATTTATGCTAAGGAGAAGCCAAGATCCCGCAGCAGAGTGGCGCAGTGGAAGCGTGCTGGGCCCATAACCCAGAGGTCCGTGGATCGAAACCACGCTCTGCTAGCTTACATATTCTATTTAAACATTAAAACGAATTCTAAAATTTATGCTAAGGAGAAGCAAAGATCCCGCAGCAGAGTGGCGCAGTGGAAGCGTGCTGGGCCCATAACCCAGAGGTCCGTGGATCGAAACCACGCTCTGCTAGCTTACATATTCTATTTAAACATTAAAACGAATTCTAAAATTTATGCTAAGGAGAAGCCAAGAACCCGGAGCAGAGTGGCGCAGTGGAAGCGTGCTGAGCCCATAACCCAGAGGTCCGTGGATCGAAACCACGCTCTGCTAGCTTACATATTCTATTTAAACATTAAAACGAATTCTAAAATTTATGCTAAGGAGAAGCCAAGAACCCGCAGCAGAGTGGCGCAATGGAAGCGTGCTGGGCCCAAAACCCAGAGGTCCGTGGATCGAAAACACGCTCTGCTAGCTTACATATTCTATTTAAACATTAAAACGAATTCTAAAATTTATGCTAAGGAGAAGCCAAGAACCCGGAGCAGAGAGGCGCAGTGGAAGCGTGCAGGGCCCATAACTCAGAGGTCCGTGGATCGAAACCACGCTCTGCTAGCTTACATATTCTATTTAAACATTAAAACGAATTCTAATATATATGCTAAGGAGAAGTCAAGATCCCGCAGCAGAGTGGCGCAGTGGAAGCGTCCTGGGCCCATAACCCAGAGGTCCGTGGATCGAAACCACGCTCTGCTAGTTTACATATTCTATTTAAACATTAAAACGAATTCTAAAATTTATGCTAAGGAGAAGCCAAGAACCCGCAGCAGAGTGGCGCAGTGGAAGCGTGCTGAGCCCATAACCCAGAGGTCCGTGGATCGAAACCACGCTCTGCTAGCTTACATATTCTATTTAAACATTAAAACGAATTCTAAAATATATGCTAAGGAGAAGCCAAGAACCAGCAGCAGAGTGGCGCAGTGGAAGCGTGCTGGGCCCATAACCCAGAGGTCCGTGGATCGAAACCACGCTCTGCTAGCTTACATATTCTATTTAAACATTAAAACGAATTCTAAAATTTATGCTAAGGAGAAGCCAAGAACCCGCAGCAGAGTGGCGCAGTGGAAGCGTGCTGGGCCCATAACCCAGAGGTCCGTGGATCGAAACCACGCTCTGCTAGCTTACATATTCTATTTAAACATTAAAACGAATTCTAAAATTTATGCTAAGGAGAAGCCAAGAACCCGCAGCAGAGTGGCGCAGTGGAAGCGTGCTGGGCCCATAACCCAGAAGTCCGTGGATCGAAACCACGCTCTGCTAGCTTACATATTCTATTTAAACATTAAAACGAATTCTAATATTTATGCTAAGGAGAAGCCAAGATCCCGCAGCAGAGTGGCGCAGTGGAAGCGTGCTGGGCCCATAACCCAGAGGTCCGTGGATCGAAACTACGCTTTGCTAGCATACATAGTCTATTTAAACATTAAAACGAATTCAAATATTTATGCTAAGGAGAGGCCAAGATCCCGCAGCAGAGTGGCGCAGTGGAAGCGTGCTGGGCCCATAACCCAGAGGTCCGTGGATCGAAACCACGCTCTGCTAGCTTACATATTCTATTTAAACATTAAAACGAATTCTAAAATTTATGCTAAGGAGAAGCCAAGAACCCGCAGCAGAGTGGCGCAGTGGAAGCGTGCTGGGCCCATAACCCAGAGGTCCGTGGATCGAAACCACGCTCTGCTAGCTTACATATTCTATTTAAACATTAAAACGAATTCTAAAATTTATGATAAGGAGAAGCCAAGAACCCGCAGCAGAGTGGCGCAGTGGAAGCGTGCTGGGCCCATAACCCAGAGGTCCGTGGATCGAAACCACGCTCTGCTAGCTTACATATTCTATTTAAACATTAAAACGAATTCTAAAATTTATGCTAAGGAGAAGCCAAGAACCCGCAGCAGAGTGGCGCAGTGGAAGCGTGCTGGGCCCATAACCCAGAGGTCCGTGGATCGAAACCACGCTCTGCTAGCTTACATATTCTATTTAAACATTAAAACGAATTCTAAAATTTATGCTAAGGAGAAGCCAAAAACCCGCAGCAGAGTGGCGCAGTGGAAGCGTGCTGGGCCCATAACCCAGAGGTCCGTGGATCGAAACTACGCTCTGCTAGCTTACATAGTCTATTTAAACATTAAAACGACTTCAAATATTTATGCTAAGGAGAGGCCAAGATCCCGCAGCAGAGTGGCGCAGTGGAAGCGTGCTGGGCCCATAACCCAGAGGTCCGTGGATCGAAACCACGCTCTGCTAGCTTACATATTCTATTTAAACATTAAAACGAATTCTAAAATTTATGCTAAGGAGAAGCCAAGAACCCGCAGCAGAGTGGCGCAGTGGAAGCGAGCTGGGCCCATAACCCAGAGGTCCGTGGATCGAAACCACGCTCTGCTAGCTTACATATTCTATTTAAACATTAAAACGAATTCTAAAATTTATGCTAAGGAGAAGCCAAGATCCCGCAGCAGAGTGGCGCAGTGGAAGCGTGCTGGGCCCATAACCCAGAGGTCCGTGGATCGAAACCACGCTCTGCTAGCTTACATATTCTATTTAAACATTAAAACGAATTCAAATATTTATGCTAAGGAGAGGCCAAGATCCCGCAGCAGAGTGGCGCAGTGGAAGCGTGCTGAGCCCATAACCCAGAGGTCCGTGGATCGAAACCACGCTCTGCTAGCTTACATATTCTATTTAAACATTAAAACGAATTCTAAAATTTATGCTAAGGAGAAGCCAAGAACCCGCAGCAGAGTGGCGCAGTGGAAGCGTGCTGGGCCCATAACCCAGAGGTCCGTGGATCGAAATCACGCTCTGCTAGCTTACATATTCTATTTAAACATTAAAACGAATTCTAAAATTTATGCTAAGGAGAAGCCAAGAACCCGCAGCAGAGTGGCGCAGTGGAAGCGTGCTGGGCCCATAACCCAGAGGCCCGTGGATCGAAACCACTCTCTGCTGGCTTACATATTCTATTTAAACATTAAAACGAATTCTAAAATTTATGCTAAGGAGAAGCCAAGAACCCGCAGCAGAGAGGCGCAGTGGAAGCGTGCTGGGCCCATAACCCAGAGGTCCGTGGATCGAAACCACGCTCTGCTAGCTTACATATTCTATTTAAACATTAAAACGAATTCTAATATATATGCTAAGGAGAAGTCAAGATCCCGCAGCAGAGTGGCGCAGTGGAAGCGTCCTGGACCCATAACCCAGAGGTCCGTGGATCGAAACCACGCTCTGCTAGCTTACATATTCTATTTAAACATTAAAACGAATTCTAAAATTTATGCTAAGGAGAAGCCAAGAACCCGCAGCAGAGTGGCGCAGTGGAAGCGTGCTGGGCCCATAACCCAGAGGTCCGTGGATCGAAACCACGCTCTGCTAGCTTACATATTCTATTTAAACATTAAAACGAATTCTAAAATTTATGCTAAGGAGAAGCCAAGAACCCGCAGCAGAGTGGCGCAGTGGAAGCGTGCTGGGCCCATAACCCAGAGGTCCGTGGATCGAAACCACGCTCTGCTAGCTTACTTATTCTATTTAAACATTAAAACGAATTCTAATATTTATGCTAAGGAGAAGTAAAGATCCCGCAGCAGAGTGGCGCAGTGGAAGCGTGCTGGGCCCATAACCCAGAGGTCCGTGGATCGAAACTACGCTCTGCTAGCATACATAGTCTATTTAAACATTAAAACGAATTCAAATATTTATGCTAAGGAGAGGCCAAGATCCCGCAGCAGAGTGGCGCAGTGGAAGCGTGCTGGGCCCATAACCCAGAGGTCCGTGGATCGAAACCACGCTCTGCTAGCTAACATATTCTATTTAAACATTAAAACGAATTCTAAAATTTATGCTAAGGAGAAGCCAAGAACCCGCAGCAGAGTGGCGCAGTGGAAGCGTGCTGGGCCCATAACCCAGAGGTCCGTGGATCGAAACCACGCTCTGCTAGATTACATATTCTATTTAAACATTAAAACGAATTCTAAAATTTATGACAAGGAGAAGCCAAGAACCCGGAGCAGAGTGGCGCAGTGGAAGCGTGCTGAGCCCATAACCCAGAGGTCCGTGGATCGAAACCACGCTCTGCTAGCTTACATATTCTATTTAAACATTAAAACGAATTCTAAAATTTATGACAAGGAGAAGCCAAGAACCCGCAGCAGAGTGGCGCAGTGGAAGCGTGCTGGGCCCAAAACCCAGAGGTCCGTGGATCGAAATCACGCTCTGCTAGCTTACATATTCTATTTAAACATTAAAACGAATTCTAAAACTTATGCTAAGGAGAAGCCAAGAACCTGCAGCAAAGTGGCGCAGTGGAAGCGTGCTGGGCCCATAACCCAGAGGTCCGTGGATCGAAACCACGCTCTGCTAGCTTACATATTCTATTTAAACATTAAAACGAATTCTAAAATTTATGCTAAGGAGAAGCCAAGAACCAGCAGCAGAGTGGCGCAGTGGAAGCGTGCTGGGCCCCTTAACCCAGAGGTCCGTGGATCGAAACCACGCTCTGCTAGCTTACATATTCTATTTAAACATTAAAACGAATTCTAAAATTTATGCTAAGGAGAAGCCAAGAACCCTTAGCAGAGTGGCGCAGTGGAAGCGTGCTGGGCCCATAACCCAGAGGTCCGTGGATCGAAACCACGCTCTGCTGGCTTACATATTCTATTTAAACATTAAAACGAATTCTAAAATTTATGCTAAGGAGAAGCCAAGAACCCGCAGAGGAGTGGCGCAGTGGAAGCGTGCTGGGCCCATAACCCAGAGGTCCGTGGATCGAAACCACGCTCTGCTAGCTTACATATTCTATTTAAACATTAAAACGAATTCTAAAATTTATGTTAAAAAGAAGCCAAGAACCCGCAGCAGAGAGGCGCAGTGGAAGCGTGCTGGGCCCATAACCCAGAGGTCCGTGGATCGAAACCACGCTCTGCTAGCTTACATATTCTATTTAAACATTACAACGAATTCTAAAATTTATGCTAAGGAGAAGCCAAGAACCCGCAGCAGAGTGTCGCAGTGGAAGCGTGCTGGGCCCATAACCCAGAGGTCCGTGGATCGAAACCACGCTCTGCTAGGTTACGTATTCTATTTAAACATTAAAACGAATTCTAAAATTTATGCTAAGGAGAAGCCAAGAACCCGCAGCAGAGTGGCGCAGTTGAAGCGTGCTGGGCCCATAACCCAGAGGTCCGTGGATCGAAACCACGATCTGCTAGCTTACAGATTCTATTTAAACATTAAAACGAATTCTAATATTTATGCTAAGGAGAAGCCAAGATCGCGCAGCAGAGTGGCGCAGTGGAAGCGTGTTGGGCCCATAACCCAGAGGTCAGTGGATCGAAACCACGCTCTGCTAGCTTACATATTCTATTTAAACATTAAAACGAATTCTAAAATTTATGCTAAGGAGAAGCCAAGAACCCGCAGCAGAGTGGCGCAGTGGAAGCGTGCTGGGCCCATAACCCAGAGTTCCGTGGATCGAAACCACGCTCTGCTAGCTTACATATTCTATTTAAACATTAAAACGAATTCTAAAATTTATGTTAAGGAGAAGCCAAGATCCCGCAGCAGAGTGGCGCAGTGGAAGCGTGCTGGGCCCATAACCCAGAGGTCCGTGGATCGAAACCGCGCTCTGCTAGCTTACATATTCTATTTAAACATTAAAACGAATTCTAAAATTTATGCTAAGGAGAAACCAAGAACCCGCAGCAGAGTGGCGCAGTGGAAGCGTGCTGGGCCCATAACCCAGAGGTCCGTGGATCGAAACCACGCTCTGCTAGCTTACATATTCTATTTAAACATTAAAACGAATTCTAAAATTTATGCTAAGGAGAAGCCAAGAACCCGCAGCAGCGTGGCGCAGTGGAAGCGTGCTGGGCCCATAACCCAGAGGTCCGTGGATCGAAACCACGCTCTGCTAGCTTACAGATTCTATTTAAACATTAAAACGAATTCTAAAATTTATGTTAAGGAGAAGCCAAGAACCCGCAGCAGAGAGGCGCAGTGGAAACGTGCTGGGCCCATAACCCAGAGGTCCGAGGATCGAAACCACGCTCTGCTAGCTTACATAATCTATTTAAACATTAAAACGAATTCTAAAATTTATGCTAAGGAGAAGCCAAGAACCCGCAGCAGAGTGGCGCAGTGGAAGCGTGCTGGGCCCATAACCCAGAGGTCCGTGGATCGAAACCACGCTCTGCTAGCTTACATATTCTATTTAAACATTAAAACGAATTCTAAAATTTATGCTAAGGAGAAGCCAAGAACCCGCAGCAGAGTGGCGCAGTGGAAGCGTGCTGGGCCCATAACCCAGAAGTCCGTGGATCGAAACCACGCTCTGCTAGCTTACATATTCTATTTAAACATTAAAACGAATTCTAATATTTATGCTAATGAGAAGCCAAGATCCCGCAGCAGAGTGGCGCAGTGGAAGCGTGCTGGGCCCATAACCCAGAGGTCCGTGGATCGAAACTACGCTTTGCTAGCATACATAGTCTATTTAAACATTAAAACGAATTCAAATATTTATGCTAAGGAGAGGCCAAGATCCCGCAGCAGAGTGGCGCAGTGGAAGCGTGCTGGGCCCATAACCCAGAGGTCCGTGGATCGAAACCACGCTCTGCTAGCTTACATATTCTATTTAAACATTAAAACGAATTCTAAAATTTATGCTAAGGAGAAGCCAAGAACCCGCAGCAGAGTGGCGCAGTGGAAGCGTGCTGGGCCCATAACCCAGAGGTCCGTGGATCGAAACCACGCTCTGCTAGCTTACATATTCTATTTAAACATTAAAACGAATTCTAAAATTTATGATAAGGAGAAGCCAAGAACCCGCAGCAGAGTGGCGCAGTGGAAGCGTGCTGGGCCCATAACCCAGAGGTCAGTGGATCGAAACCACGCTCTGCTAGCTTACATATTCTATTTAAACATTAAAACGAATTCTAAAATTTATGACAAGGAGAAGCCAAGAACCCGAAGCAGAGTGGCGCAGTGGAAGCGTGCTGAGCCCATAACCCAGAGGTCCGTGGATCGAAACCACGCTCTGCTAGCTTACATATTCTATTTAAACATTAAAACGAATTCTAAAATTTATGCTAAGGAGAAGCCAAAAACCCGCAGCAGAGTGGCGCAGTGGAAGCGTGCTGGGCCCAAAACCCAGAGGTCTGTGGATCGAAATCACGCTCTGCTAGCTTACATATTCTATTTAAACATTAAAACGAATTCTAAAATTTATGCTAAGGAGAAGCCAAGAACCTGCAGCAAAGTGGCGCAGTGGAAGCGTTCTGGGCCAATAACCCAGAGGTCCGTGGATCGAAACCACGCTCTGCTAGCTTACATATTCTATTTAAACATTAAAACGAATTCTAAAATTTATGCTAAGGAGAAGCCAAGAACCAGCAGCAGAGTGGCGCAGTGGAAGCGTGCTGGGCCCCTTAACCCAGAGGTCCGTGGATCGAAACCACGCTCTGCTAGCTTACATATTCTATTTAAACATTAAAACGAATTCTAAAATTTATGCTAAGGAGAAGCCAAGAACCCGCAGCAGAGTGGCGCAGTGGAAGCGTGCTGGGCCCATAACCCAGAGGTCCGTGGATCGAAACCACGCTCTGCTAGCTTACATATTCTATTTAAACATTAAAACGAATTCTAAAATTTATGATAAGGAGAAGCCAAGAACCCGCAGCAGAGTGGCGCAGTGGAAGCGTGCTGGGCCCATAACCCAGAGGTCAGTGGATCGAAACCACGCTCTGCTAGCTTACATATTCTATTTAAACATTAAAACGAATTCTAAAATTTATGACAAGGAGAAGCCAAGAACCCGAAGCAGAGTGGCGCAGTGGAAGCGTGCTGAGCCCATAACCCAGAGGTCCGTGGATCGAAACCACGCTCTGCTAGCTTACATATTCTATTTAAACATTACAACGAATTCTAAAATTTATGCTAAGGAGAAGCCAAGAACCCGCAGCAGAGTGGCGCAGTGGAAGCGTGCTGGGCCCAAAACCCAGAGGTCCGTGGATCGAAATCACGCTCTGCTAGCTTACATATTCTATTTAAACATTAAAACGAATTCTAAAATTTATGCTAAGGAGAAGCCAAGAACCTGCAGCAAAGTGGCGCAGTGGAAGCGTGCTGGGCCCATAACCCAGAGGTCCGTGGATCGAAACCACGCTCTGCTAGCTTACATATTCTATTTAAACATTAAAACGAATTCTAAAATTTATGCTAAGGAGAAGCCAAGAACCAGCAGCAGAGTGGCGCAGTGGAAGCGTGCTGGGCCCCTTAACCCAGAGGTCCGTGGATCGAAACCACGCTCTGCTAGCTTACATATTCTATTTAAACATTAAAACGAATTCTAAAATTTATGCTAAGGAGAAGCCAAGAACCCGCAGCAGAGTGGCGCAGTGGAAGCGTGCTGGGCCCATAACCCAGAGGTCCGTGGATCGAAACCACGCTCTGCTGGCTTACATATTCTATTTAAACATTAAAACGAATTCTAAAATTTATGCTAAGGAGAAGCCAAGAACCCGCAGAGGAGTGGCGCAGTGGAAGCGTGCTGGGCCCATAACCCAGAGGTCCGTGGATCGAAAACACGCTCTGCTAGCTTACATATTCTATTTAAACATTAAAACGAATTCTAAAATTTATGTTAAGGAGAAGCCAAGAACCCGCAGCAGAGAGGCGCAGTGGAAGCGTGCTGGGCCCATAACCCAGAGGTCCGTGGATCGAAACCACGCTCTGCTAGCTTACATATTCTATTTAAACATTACAACGAATTCTAAAATTTATGCTAAGGAGAAGCCAAGAACCCGCAGCAGAGTGGCGCAGTGGAAGCGTGCTGGGCCCATAAGCCAGAGGTCCGTGGATCGAAACCACGCTCTGCTAGCTTACATATTCTATTTAAACATTAAAACGAATTCTAAAATTTATGCTAAGGAGAAGCCAAGAACCCGCAGCAGAGTGGCGCAGTTGAAGCGTGCTGGGCCCATAACCCAGAGGTCCGTGGATCGAAACCACGCTCTGCTAGCTTACAGATTCTATTTAAACATTAAAACGAATTCTAATATTTATGCTAAGGAGAAGCCAAGATCCCGCAGCAGAGTGGCGCAGTGGAAGCGTGTTGGGCCCATAACCCAGAGGTCAGTGGATCGAAACCACGCTCTGCTAGCTTACATATTCTATTTAAACATTAAAACGAATTCTAAAATTTATGCTAAGGAGAAGCCAAGAACCCGCAGCAGAGTGGCGCAGTGGAAGCGTGCTGGGCCCATAACCCAGAGTTCCGTGGATCGAAACTACGCTCTGCTAGCTTACATATTCTATTTAAACATTAAAACGAATTCTAAAATTTATGTTAAGGAGAAGCCAAGATCCCGCAGCAGAGTGGCGCAGTGGAAGCGTGCTGGGCCCATAACCCAGAGGTCCGTGGATCGAAACCGCGCTCTGCTAGCTTACATATTCTATTTAAACATTAAAACGAATTCTAAAATTTATGCTAAGGAGAAACCAAGAACCCGCAGCAGAGTGGCGCAGTGGAAGCGTGCTGGGCCCATAACCCAGAGGTCCGTGGATCGAAACCACGCTCTGCTAGCTTACATATTCTATTTAAACATTAAAACGAATTCTAAAATTTATGTTAAGGAGAAGCCAAGAACCCGCAGCAGAGTGGCGCAGTGGAAGCGTGCTGGGCCCATAACCCAGAGGTCCGTGGATCGAAACCACGCTCTGCTAGCTTACAGATTCTATTTAAACATTAAAACGAATTCTAAAATTTATGTTAAGGAGAAGCCAAGATCCCGCAGCAGAGTGGCGCAGTGGAAGCGTGCTGGGCCCATAACCCAGAGGTCCGTGGAACGAAACCGCGCTCTGCTAGCTTACATATTCTATTTAAACATTAAAACGAATTCTAAAATTTATGCTAAGGAGAAGCCAAGAACCCGCAGCAGAGTGGCGCAGTGGAAGCGTGCTGGGCCCATAACCCAGAGGTCCGTGGATCGAAACCACGCTCTGCTAGCTTACATATTCTATTTAAACATTAAAACGAATTCTAAAATTTATGCTAAGGAGAAGCCAAGAACCCGCAGCAGAGTGGCGCAGTGGAAGCGTGCTGGGCCCATAACCCAGAGGTCCGTGGATCGAAACCGCGCTCTTCTAGCTTACATATTCTATTTAAACATTAAAACGAATTCTAAAATTTATGCTAAGGAGAAGCCAAGAACCCGCAGCAGAGTGGCGCAGTGGAAGCGTGCTGAGCACATAACCCAGAGGTCCGTGGATCGAAACCACGCTCTGCTAGCTTACAGATTCTATTTAAACATTAAAACGAATTCTAAAATTTATGTTAAGGAGAAGCCAAGATCCCGCAGCAGAGTGGCGCAGTGGAAGCGTGCTGGGCCCATAACCCAGAGGTCCGTGGATCGAAACAGCGCTCTGCTAGCTTACATATTCTATTTAAACATTAAAACGAATTCTAAAATTTATGCTAAGGAGAAGCCAAGAACCCGCAGCAGAGTGGCGCAGTGGAAGCGTGCTGGGCCCATAACCCAGAGGTCCGTGGATCGAAACCACGCTCTGCTAGCTTACAGATTCTATTTAAACATTAAAACGAATTCTAAAATTTATGTTAAGGAGAAGCCAAGAACCCGCAGCAGAGAGGCGCAGTGGAAGCGTGCTGGGCCCATAACCCAGAGGTCCGTGGATCGAAACCACGCTCTGCTAGCTTACATATTCTATTTAAACATTAAAACGAATTCTAAAATTTATGCTAAGGAGAAGCCAAGAACCCGCAGCAGAGTGGCGCAGTGGAAGCGTGCTGGGCCCATAACCCAGAGGTCCGTGGATCGAAACCACGCTCTGCTAGCTTACATATTCTATTTAAACATTAAAACGAATTCTAAAATTTATGCTAAGGAGAAGCCAAGAACCCGCAGCAGAGTGGCGCAGTGGAAGCGTGCTGGGCCCATAACCCAGAGGTCCGTGGATCGAAACCACGCTCTGCTAGCTTACATATTCTATTTAAACATTAAAACGAATTCTAATATTTATGCTAAGGAGAAGCCAAGATCCCGCAGCAGAGTGGCGCAGTGGAAGCGTGCTGGGCCCATAACCCAGAGGTCCGTGGATCGAAACCACGCTCTGCTAGCTTACATATTCTATTTAAACATTAAAACGAATTCTAAAATTTATGCTAAGGAGAAGCCAAGAACCCGCAGCAGAGTGGCGCAGTGGAAGCGTGCTGGGCCCATAACCCAGAGGTCCGTGGATCGAAACCACGCTCTGCTAGCTTACATATTCTATTTAAACATTAAAACGAATTCTAATATTTATGCTAAGGATAAGCCAAGATCTCGCAGCAGAGTGGCGCAGTGGAAGCGTGCTGGGCCCATAACCCAGAGGTCCGTGGATCGAAACCACGCTCTGCTAGCTTACATATTCTATTTAAACATTAAAACGAATTCTAAAATTTATGCTAAGGAGAAGCCAAGAACCTGCAGCAGAGTGGCGCAGTGGAAGCGTGCTGGGCCCATAACCCAGAGGTCCGTGGATCGAAACCACGCTCTGCTAGCTTACATAGTCTATTTAAACATTAAAACGAATTCTAAAATTTATGCTAAGGAGAAGCCAAGAACCCGCAGCAGAGTGGCGCAGTGGAAGCGTGCTGGGCCCATAACCCAGAGGTCCGTGGATCGAAACCACGCTCTGCTAGCTTACATATTCTATTTAAACATTAAAACGAATTCTAAAATTTATGCTAAGGAGAAGCCAAGAACCCGCAGCAGAGTGGCGCAGTGGAAGCGTGCTGGGCCCATAACCCAGAGGTCCGTGGATCGAAACCACGCTCTGCTAGGTTACGTATTTTATTTACACATCAAAACGAATTCTAAAATTTATGCTAAGGAATTCTAGTATTAAAGCTAAGAATATGGCTGTTACCGACAACTCGGCGTAATGGAACCGTGCTGGGACAGTAACACAGCGGTAAATGGATCGAAAAAACGGTCTGCTAATTTACATGTTCTGTTTAAATATCATAAGGTATTCTAAATTTTAAGCTAGAAATTCGTCATTTATTGTGTGATCTGGTGACGGTGTTTTCTTCGGCTTCTTTTTGTTTTTTTACCGCCCACGTATCTCTCACCAGCATGGCGCTTCCACTGCTCTTGAGAGGAGGTGGAGGTGGGAGCTGGGAGATGTGGTAAGGTAATGACATGTGTAGCGGTGTAGTGCATGTAATTGTGTGTAGATGTGATTATAGAAAACAAGAGGAAGGGAAGATCTTGCGCTCTTCTATGGCTGTTTGTCAGGGTACTGCTCTAGCATTCACTTGTATTGATGGGGAAAACCACTATGCCGATCATGGAAGCCGTCCGTTAGAATTCTCCTCCAGGCAGCAGCTGAAATCGTTTAGCTATATAGCTAGTGTCGAAAATCCTGCCACCGTCGGCATTCAAACTTCCCGTTCGGAGAGAGAATATCAACTGATGTCCTGAGCACTTAAACTGGTAAAGAAGTGAAGAAGTGACAAACGAGGAGGGAATGAGAGAAGAAAATAATCAGAAAGAGAAGAGGACGAAGAAAAAAAGAAGAAGAGTTGAAAGTGAAAGAGGAGAAAGAAAATAAGAATTGGAAAAAGTGTCGAATGTGGAGGTGAAGGGGAAAGAAAATAATCTGAAGAAAATGAGAGAATTAAAAGAAAATGACGAACGAAATGAAATAGGGTAAGGAGATGAATAAGGTGAAGAACAAGAGAAATAAAAATAAAAGGAGTTTGAAAAGGAGAAGAAGATGGAGAAGGGAGAGTAGGAGATGAATGAGAAAGAGATGAGGAAGGAGAAGGAGATGAATTAGAACAAAGAGAGGAAGAGGAAAAAGGAGAAGAAGAAGGAGGAGGAGGAAGGAGCTGTAGAAGAAGAAGAAGATGATGATGAAGAAGTTGAAGAGAAGATGAAGAAAAAGAAGAATGGGGAGGAGGAGGAAGGAGCAAGAGAAGAAGAAGAAGAAGAAGAAGAAGAAGAAGAAGAAGAAGAAGAAGAAGAAGAAGAAGAAGAAGAGGCAGGAGGGGGGAGGCTCACCTTCGTCGAAGTCGGTGCCGAGGGTGGTGACGGTGAGGCCGGCCTCCAGCGCACCCAGGTAGACGAGCGGGTACTCGGGCGCGTTGGGCAGGCACACGGCCAGCGTGTCGCCGGGCCGCAGCCCCAGCCGCAGCAGCGCCGACGCCAGGCGGCGCGCCGTGTCGCGGGCGCGCGCGTACGTGTAGCTGCGACCGGTCGCGCCGCACGTCTGCGACACGAAAACCAACAATCAACAAAAAAAATACAAGAAAAAATAGGGAAAGAGAAATGGTAGAAGAAAAATAGATGAGAAGAAAGGGAAAAAAGGGTTGACGATTCCGGTTGCGTCAACGGGCAAGGTTATTAGTCCCGTGGGTGTAGTGCACGCTTATGTCGCGAGAGGTAGCGGAGATCTTGTCCCCGCTGGAAGGCGAGATCCGGCGCCGACCAACACGTCGACTCGCGGGGTTTTCCATAAACAGGCTTCTCCCACAAACAGGCCCCAGCCGGAAAAAGCTAAGCTCCCGACATATATGGAGTAGTGCATGTATGCATGTTTGTGTGTAAGTTACGAGTGAGGATAAGATAAAGAAGAGGAAAGAAATTTCGCGCTCGGTCCGTAGCCCGTTTGTTAGGTGCCGTTCCAGCATTCGCCTGGTTTCAAAAAAAACACGGCCTATTGCCGATCAGAGCAGCCGGCCGCCAGAATTCTCCTCCAGACAACGACTGAACGCGTCCTAGCTGACAGGCTAGAGTCGAAAATCCTGCCTCCGTCGGGACTCGAACCTACGACCTCCCGAATAGAAGCGCTGCAGTGACAGCTGATGCTCTGAGCCATCTTGGCAAAACTCAAGCCAAAATTCCTGCTCATTCGTCTATTTAAATATTTTTGCATTTACATAATTTCAGCTCAGTACAGGCGCAAAAAAAATTACTGAAGTTTCACGTTACATAGAAAAGAGTAATGATCACATTAACTTCACAGAGTGGGCTGTACATTGAGTAAGAATGTATTTTAATTGTACTTTTAAGAACTCGAAAGCTAATGTGATATAAAGAGAACCTTTGCGTCTCATTCATAAACAAGGTCATTAATAAGTCAAATCTCAATTTCGCAAAATGTCACAAGTCATCTCGTATACTCTGATATAAACAGAGTGGCACTTCAAAATTATTAGCTGGAAGGACACGGGACACAGTCGGGAGATTCGTTACGACTTAAATTTTTGGTATTGGAGCTCCTGTTGGATGACAATGACCCCCTCTCCTTCCAGCTCGAGACCTTGAAGTACCACTCTCTTTAAATCCGAGTATACACCCGAATGCCTCAATTCTGAACAAATTGCAAAAACAGAAGGCAGATTTTACATTTATATCTGGGATGCGAGGCTAGGGGCCACCCGGCAAATGGATGGTGACGCGCGACTGTATCAACAGCAAACTTTTAATAATTTAATAATTAAATTTGTTGAAACAATTGGCGGCTCTGACTGTGATTTGGAGACCCGGGTTTCCTGGTTTATGTCCGGTTGGTCTAACCATTAAGCTATCGAGACAACCAGTTCTCTTAAATGTTTCTCAGGCCATATATATATATATATATATATATATATATATATATATATATATATGGGGGGGGGTCAACCAAACAGGTGAGGAGTCTTGTCGTCGAGCGGTGGGAAGCGCTACGTGATGACCGGAGTAGTCGGAAGGAAATACCAATTTTCTGCCTTCGTCTCACTCTAACTGCAACTTAATTTTATAAATTTCACGTTATTGAAAGTAAACGAGTTCAGTCAATTATTGACGGTATACAATGTACTGTTAATGATATTTGGAGAATTTGTTTTCTTTTGATATTAGGTTTGTTGATTCAAAACGAACATTTAAAGAGTTCTTTGTGTAAAGTTGTCCGTTATGGATGGAAGTCCCTTTGTGTCTCGCAGTAACCAGTCCCCTAGCAGCTGGCAGGCAGTTTACGAGCGTTTTTGTGAATACGAAGGAGTGTAGAAGATATTTCATTAGTGCAATATAAATCAGGGCAATGAAATTTTTGAAATAAAATAATTTTATTTGTAATAAACGCGTCCAAACAATAGTGCTTGTTCAACACTGAAAATCAAAGCCCGAACTACGTGCGCGGGAGGTGAAAATACCTGACACGGACACTACCAACGAGCTTGTATTACATAGAGAGGAAATGTGTACAGATGCAGCGCTCATGGTTGAAGCTTTTTTCACTATCAGTCGCCATGTTTTCTGAGCGCAAAACAGAGTCATTTGAGGGTTGTACAGATTCTTGTTAAAAAGTACTCGGTTTGGCGTATTTTGGTGCAGTACTTGTGGATTCGCGACATCAAAATGACGTCCTCTTATTCGGCGTTCAATTGCACCAATAGAAACGACGAAACTATTTGAATATCGTATTTTACGTAAGTATCTTCTCATTGACGCCATTGAATGTTTACCTATAACTGGTGTTGGTAACTAACATGTTTTGCAACTTTTTAGGTTTCCTCTGAACGACGAAGACTTGACCAAGAGGTGGATAGCATTGATGAGAAGAGAACGATTGCTGAGGGTTATGGTGTGATGATTCTGAGCTACCTCGTCGCTTTTACATCAATCCTTCAGAATCCGGCTTCATCTCAGTTGTAAAAACATTACTGAAAAGCAAATAGGAAAACCCATTAGGCAAGTGTTCACGAATTAATATATTTCAAAGGCCAGTGGCGTAGTATGTCATATACTTTTTTGTAAATAATTTATAAATTTTATTTTCATGTTTGAATGTTGTTGATAATGTATTATTGTTTAAAACGTTTTAAATGTGACTTTGTTCTTTAATCTGGGTGTAGGACCAGCTTCTCGATCAAGTTTTGAGTGCAGTTTCCCCTGATCCATAGAGCAAATGCAGAGATGGCCCTTTGTTTTATTTCTGCACAATAAATGTAAATGCATCCCCCGATATTAAATAAAGCCTATAACAAGCTTACCGTGTGTTTTTTTCCTAAATGTACATGATAAATTTGGTAGTTAGATCATTTCCTACTGAAATTGATACAATAAATACCCAAGTAAAGTGTACAGTTTACATTGATTTTCGCATAATTAATGCATATTTTAAATAATTAATAATATGATTGCTGGCGAATTTAAATAAATTCTAAGTTTAGTCCATATTTTATTAACATTTTTTAGGCATTGCTTAAAGGTTGTATAGGATATTACAAAGAATAAAAACATTTATGATATGTTAATTAAGTACATTTCTTGTCGACGTTACCGATATAGTTGATTGGTATAAAATTATTGCAAGCACATTTCCATAGTGATATCAATTTAATTTTTTTTAAATTAATGTATGTAATCAGAACTACTACTCAAAAGTTAAAACTTTGTGAAATGAAATGTTACTAAGTCGAAAAAAACTAATTTAGTTTGTACTAATAACAAACAATATTGAACTTCATTCTCTATTACATTAATCTGAATAAATTTAACATGTTTTAAATATTACATTTCTTCTAAATGCCCTTCGATCGAATTGAAAATACAATGTTCTAACATTGCCCTCAGGAAACATGGCGGTATTTTCAAAAAGCTTGAAATATGGCTGGCACATCGCCACTCTATAGATTTCTATCGCGTTGGACAATACGCATAAAATATGTAAGTAATATTTCAATACACATTTTTATTTAACTTAGTTATAATTAATTTACATCAATTGCCTATATTTTATTATTTATTAGTGTTCGGAATTTTAGAAATTACATTTCCGTCATTCGGTGGAGTAGCAACCTCCTGTTTGTTCGTACACCAGCCGCCACTGGTAAAATATTCATTTTTACTTTCCAGTATACGTATATACTGAGTAATATACGTAGTATAGGGAGAGTTATGTAATGCTGCGTAAAATCGATTTCGAAATTTCGACCGGAATACACGTTTTGAAGTCCCTTATTCAGAAAAAGGGTAGGGTTTTTTCCGAAACGTCCGTCTGGTGTCTGTAAATACTTCTATCGCCTAAACCATGCGTAGGATATTTTTCCAAATTGAAGATAACCCTGTCCATCCGGCTCGAGTCGAAACTTTAAGATGTTGAAAAACATTCTTCAAAATTTGGGGGTACCTTACATAAAGCCCTCCGGACATTATCAAAATTTTCTCAAAAACTGCTCCAAATGTTTTCCTTAAATTTCTTGTAAGAATAGAGTAACATACACTTATAAACGTGACATAGGCCCGATTTTCACGGTTACCTCTGAATTTTCAAAAATTTCACAAGTATGAATTTTTTTCTGTCTTCCTACAACTACAAAATTAAAGATACATATTTTTTCCTTTAAATAAAATGTGTTCTCTACAGTGAGTTCTTTCATTAAGGTCATGTAATTTTTTGGAAAATTTTAGTAGTCTTCGCACAATATTGCGTGCAATATGTGCAATTTTAACAAATTACAAAAACAAGATTTTCTCAAAAACGGTTCCAAGTTTTTTCTTCAAACATTTCGAACGGATAGTGCTAATTCCACTCTTTAATATGACGTAAAGTTCTTTTCGGTGTATTTATTTTTTAATTACACGAATGTAAATTTTTTGAAAGATCTCTCACAGCCGTTGATATGCACTTTTCCAGCAATTTGTAACACTATTGTATTTGTGAGTTACCGTGGAGTTCTTAAAATTAGTTCAAGTGAAGTTTTTCGAAAACAAAACTTTTCTGTGAAAAAGCTCTTCAAATTTCGAATTTACAGTAGCGCTTAAACGCCAGTTTTTTTTCTTACTTTTTAAAGAAAATTGCCATTTAAGAAGAGGTTTTACTGTTCTATAATAATCTTAAAACAATATTTTAGCTCTACAATTAGGAATCGGAAGAAATAAGAAAAAGTAAAAAGAAAAGTACTTTGGGCGGCGATAGATGGCAGCGAGGCGGGCAGCAAGAGTATGCGGCAAGGCGAGACCAAAGAAAATAGAAAACTAATACGGGAAAGCCCGTGCTATTCTGAAGCACAACTAGTAAATAACTAAATTTGTTGAAAGAATCGGTCACTCCGGTCTGAGCTTGAACCCTCGGTCAAAGGTCAGCAGACTCACACCTCCGCGACTACACACAAACTTGAAAGACAAGGGACAAACAACCACGCCCACAGCGGGACTCGAACCCGCACCACTTCCAACCGGGGCGCTGGGCTAGCACACGCTCTAGCTACCTCGGCCATTTACACAATCATTCAATTTTAGTGGTTGTCTATGAATTAATGTTACGCTATAACGTTACCAGTGGCGGATCCAGATGGGGGCATGACCCCCTCCCAAAAAAAGGCCGAGAGTTTTCTTTTATTTGACATAATTGATTTAAATATTTATGTTAGAATTGCGTAATTGTTTAAACAATAATATTGTAGAGTATCATATATTCACCACAAAAATAATATACAATATGTTAACAAATATTCATTATTTAACAAAAATCTGTGATGACCCCCTCTGAAATGATCAGTTGGACCCGTCTTTGAAGGTTACGTTATAGTAGCGTAACGTTACGCTACAACTTTACGCTACTATAAATTAAAGAAACGATAAAGAGGGGAGGGGTTTGAGGCAGCGTTACCCTCCGTTACATAGGAGTAGGGGGTTTTAGTTTAGTGTTACGTAACAATGATATTTATGACATTTTTCAATACCTGCTGAAATAATTCCTTTCATTGAGTTGTGTGTACTAAAACTGTTGAGTTGAGTGTACTAAAACATTAAAATATAAACTAATTAATTTGTTTTAAAAATACAAATAAATTAATTTATTAGTTGTAAATTGTTACAATAAATATAATTATTTTTAATCAATGATTTATTGAATCTGTAAGACTACAAAAATTATTCGAAACTGATATGTTGTATATCCTAGAATATATTTAAATTGGCGCAGTAGATTCTCGCTCATGGCTTGTGATCACAAATATTATCGCCTATTCGTCCTTTCTTCACTCAGAACTTGTTCCAATATTATTGTTAGGTGCAGTCAGTATCACCATCTAATTTCTACTTTATCATTAATTTTAATATTAAACACAAGTATAATCAATAATTTTATAGTGATATAATTTATTTTCATCTCCTGCATGTATTCGCAAGTATTACGTAATTATTTAGGGGAGGTTCACACGCGCGTGACGGGTGCTTTACAGGGGGGGAAGAGGAGAGATTCAAAATACTCTACATTTGTGTTACGTAATTTCTGGATGGCCCCTAATAAATTTCTGCTATTTGAATTTTATGAAAAATAAATCGAAGTCTTTAGTACAAATTCGGACTAAGGAAGCATTTTCTTGAAAAATCACTCATATGTTTTAACTGCAAAAATCATGACGGACCTTACTTCTGGGAACGTCCACCAAGAGCGTTGAAACTATAGGATCAGACGGTCAGCCACTCTTATGTACTATATTCTAACTTGTTGGCGAAAACTTATGGTAGCCACACACGTTACGATATACTTGCGCATGTTTAGACTTGTTCAAGTATATCTTAACGTCTGTTGGAAGAATTTCGCACTAATTTATAGACTTGTACAAGTTTAAAGATCGTTGCAAATTTCGATTGTAAAACTTGTGCAATGCTGCGTTTGCGCAAGTTTACTTGATCGTCTGTGGCATCACACGTTGCGTTTCAGTAGTAGACAAGCTGTTTTTGATAAGTGCGTTCATCCTGCAGTCGGAATACATGCCAAAAATGACGACTTGTGATGAGATGCATGGAGTTTGAGAGATTTTGGAGGAATTCATTAATATAATTCATAATATATTTCACAATATATTCATAATATATAATTCATTCATAGGTAGTTATGCCAGTCTTTGGGTGCACATTTCAATTCAGTTAATAAATTGATGTGCGAATACTGCTCTGTTTTTCGTAACCAGTCTTTACACCATATAGAACGATTTCTTTCAAGTCTTTTCAACTTTTCTGTAGCAAATAATCCATTGCCAAAGCGTCATCCATCTCTACACAATACATCTGGACGCTCACTATAAAAATGGTACCGTTCAAGCATTCTTGAGCCATCTGTGGTCACTAGGAAAATACGTTTGTTTGCGCAAGTTTAAACTTGCGCAAGTATATCGTAACGTGTATGTCTACCATTAAGCTGTTACGTCAACACAAAGCCGGAAATCCAAAACACTGTTCTATTCACCGAGAAACTCCGCCCAAAAATGAAAGTTATTTTGAGAATATCAAACTGCCGCGTTGCCGCGTTCCCATTGCAAACTGACAAATGAGAACTCCTGAATGATTCTGGCAAAAGAATGCGGAAAATTCGAATCTGCAATTTAAGAGAGTAAAGGGAGAAGAGAAAACAAGGATGAGGAAAGAATGTTACATTTTCTTTCTATTAAAAAGTATATCATTAAATAATCGTTTATCATTAGATACATTTTATTTGCCACTTCATTCCATCAAAACACAGTTCATGGTAACCATTGCCCTTGTAACATCTTAATTCTATGGTCTATTTCACAACAAAAATGTACTTCTATAAATATTCTTTGCACAAATCCTATAATCCTGGCCGTGATCCATGGTTAAAAGATGATAAAAGAAAAAAATTAAGATAAAAAAATGAAGGAAAATAGGAAAGAAAAGAGAAAATTTCACCATGTAAAAATTTTGTAAATATATCTTAATTAGAAAATAACAAACAGTTTTTAGAGAGTCATAACTTGAAAAAGTCTGTTGTCCATAGTTTTATTTCATGCAATTGTATTTAAGTACAAAGAAAGGTTACTAGGGGAAAAATTGATTTAAAATTTAATTTAAAAATTTATTTATGTTATGGATGAACATTCATGATTTATGTTAAATGGGGCATGCTTGGACAAGTGACAATTTGGATATAATTCCAGTGACAATAAACCATTTAAAAATTTAAAACATATTTTGAAATACAAAATGTTACTAGGAATATTATTATTATTATTTATGTTATCTGCTGAATTTCACACACAACCCAGCATAAAACACAAATTTACAAAAAATGATGGATACAATAGAAAACCAATCCAATACTACTGTACCAAACTGTTTAAATCAAACTCTGCAGTGTTAAATCAAACTCTTCAAAAACAGTTTATTTGCAACTGCAAAACATTTCTAATTTGACCTAAGAATATATACCCCATAGTTTAAATTTAAAGATGTTCTTATGTCACTAAATACTTTCCCTCAATTATGAAGAAAAAGAAATGACATAAGCTATACTTTCTGACAGTTTGTTTCCACTAGTATTAAAGTTCTTGAAGAGAGGAACACAGTGATATAATAAATATTCTATATATTTGGAAAGGAACTGTTAAAAAAACGCATTCTACATTTCTGACAGTTTTTTTCACTTAATAAGATGATCTTTAATTTCAGTCATTTTATGCTAATGAAACATGTAGTTATCTTATTGGCAACTTAATTGATTGACCAATAAATGCATTCCACTGTGGAATAGAAAAAAAAATTTATTCTTTTGCCACGCAAGTTGTTGACAAACAATAAGATTATTGTGCTGTAAGCCAATGTAGGAAGAGAATAACATACCTGTGAGTAAAGAGATCAATGCAAGAAAGCAAAATAAAAATGAATAGTTAATTTGGAAAAAAAAAATTCTATTTCTATCAAGGCATCAACCATGCCAGCGAAGGATTTTCTTTTTCCATCTTAAGGAAAACCATAGTGGGGGCACTGAGCTTCTGAGAAAATGTAGAATGCATTTTTTTCAACAGTTCCTTTCCAAATACATAGAATATTTATTATATCACTGTGTTCCTCTCTTCAAAAACTTTAATACTAGTGGGAAAAAATATACCTATTTCTGTTTAAAAGGTTAAAGTTGTGTCAGCATCTCCTAAACTAAACCAGCTACAAACAAGATAATAAAATACATTAGTATCTACCACAACTTGGCACACAACATCTCGAAATCTCAAACCGTTTTGAAACTTTTTGCCGTGTCCAACTTATGTGGTTCATCCTGTATAAATATTCTCACTAGCAAATAATTATTTTCTTATCAAAGGCAAGAGTTTTTTCTAATGAAATTTGATCTTCAACACTAGATCATTAATTAAGGGCATGTACAATCTTTTGAAAATATAAGTAGTTTTCTCATAGTTTTAGTGAAATAATTACAATATAGATAGAAATTCCTAAACAAGACTTCTCAAAATCCAAATTGTTTCATTCGATTTTTGCTCTAATGCAACAAAATTTACCTAAAAATGGCATATTTGATTTTCATTAAAACTTTTGAATTTTCGTAAAGTATATAAAGATATTATGTATATTTTTTCACCCCAGCACTTCATTTGATGAAGAATTTTTTCACCGAATGGCTGAAGCATTACTAGGATACAAGTTGAAGTACTATAATAATCCATAACTGTTACAAATAATAGAGGAAAGTATGTTCTGTTGAAGCAACACTTGTTTGACAAAACAGAACTGACAGGCTACTAAAAGTACAGTACAAATTATGTAAATAGATCACTGCTTGCCCTTGTATTGTTTTGTTTGCTGTGTACAGCTGTTTACATCATGCAATCTCCAATGTAGACAGAAATACTATGCTCTTTCGGCAAACCTACTAACAACAATGTGAAACATAAGGCAAATTCAATTCAAAAACATGGAAGCATTGATGCTACATTGCCATTTACTAGCAGGCACAGGCATTTTTAGACTTTGCTTTTAGACTTGGCACAATAAACATTTTTAGAATTAGTTCAGAGGTGGCGTTTTCAGTTTGAAGTTCTTTAATAAGATGTGTATCTGTGACACAGGGAAACTATTCACTTCCCTTCGAAAACAAAATTTAAAAAATATTTTTGTCCTTATATTTCACTACTTAAGTAGGGTGCTATTTCATAAGGCACTGACTTTCATATAATTTTTTGTATTAGAATTTTAAAATTTTAATATTATTATTTACATTATTTTATTCTATATCTATTAGGCTTTATTTTTTTTATTTTCCCCTTACTTTTAATTAAATATTTTTGAGAGAAACTCACCAATGCTGTTTTGTTTTGCCATTTGGGCAATCCTTCCCAAATGAACTCATGCAATGGAATATCTGGAAAAGTGATGTCAGGATATGGACATCGAATGATACGATGGGATGGTGTTGGATTGTTAACTCCTCTTGTACGAAGATATGAGCCTGTCAGATTGATGTTTGGGAAGTTTTCTTTTCTTTTCTTTGTGGTATGGAACAATGCTCGACTACTCCAAAAGTTCCTATGCTTAATACCCATTACAAATGGTATTTTTCTTCCCACGCTCTGAAAGCAAAAGAAGAATGATATTGAGTCAGGATAATATTAGTAAATAATGATCTGCCGATCAGATGGCCGAGATCGCTAAGGCAGTAGTGCCGGAGTGGTCTCGGACCAGAAGATCGCGGGTTCGAGTCCCGCCTCGGGCATGGGTGTATTTGTGTGTGTTTGTATGAGTGTGTCGTCCTTTCACCCCTCATTATCATCATCATTTCATCTTTCATACCCCCAGAGCTAACAGCCCTGGGGGATAAAAATTGGATTCAGTAGAAAATACTGATCCCCCCCCAATTGGGTGACACATACACCTGCTACCGCGATATATAAGACTGAGCCACGGTAAATGCAGGATGTATGTACGCGTGGTCCTATGTGGCCTATTCGCGAGGAAGAAGAAGAAGAAATAATGATCTCGCATTATTTTCTTCTTTCTTTCATTCAACTTTTTTAAAACATTAATGTTATTTTCTCTGCTTTGAGTCCACAAATACAATATTGTTATCTGAAGTATATTTTAAGAATTCCATTATTTTTATTGATGGAAAACTAATCCATCATCTGCATTACAAGAAAGACTTTTTTCTCACTTGACTAGAGCATTCACAATATAGGCCAACATGAGCAACAAAAAATTACAAATTTGAAAATCTCTTTCTATTTGTAAGATACATAAAACATCCTATAAACTCTATTAAAGAAAAGACGTTATACATATTAAGAAACTCTTTTACACAGAGCATTATTGATATCATCAAAAAGAAAATTTATTGTTCGACACAAGTGTCACAATTTTCATAATAAGAAAATTACTCTACCCACACCCGTATTTGGCATGTATTAGGTTTTATCTGAATATTCAGTGTTGATAAATTGAAAATTTGAAAGATGGCAATGTTATATGTCTAATTGAGGCAGTGTCTGCAAATAAGCTTTTACACAAAAATTGCATTCAAAGCTTTAATTGTGAATAATGTGGTTTTGGGCAGATGCCTGTCAAAAGTCATTTAATGTTAATAAAACATATTAATATTCGTTAGAGATATGACAGACAATTTTCCATATTTGATGTTAATAATATATTTAACACCAATGCACACATTGATGATTTAAGAACATACTTGTAGGATAGATCAATAAAAGCCTTTTAAATGTAGTGTGCTTACAAAATTGAACATTATTAAAATCCCTACACCCACTCTCTTACAACTTTTATACAAAATTATAACAAATATTACAAATTTACAATTTAATATTTTAATACAATAATAAATTAGTAATGCCTAAGATGAAAGTTTTATCAAAAAAAAACAACAAAAAAACTCAATTGTTTTACACTCAATCATAACATTAACCTTGTCAATTTGATAATTCTACTATTGGATATGGACTCAAGGTACTCTTCATGATAAATGTGACTAATGAAATAAAAACATATGATACTGTGAGCCTTGTTGAGATCAATTTCTCTTGTCATTCAAAATTTCAATATAAATTAAGCAGTAAATGCTATTGTTTTTAAAGGATCATGAATTTTCCAAATCTTAATTTTAGTCATAATAAAATTAACATTTTAAATAAAACTTACAAATAATGCCACAGAGTAGGAACCCATTTTGTCTCTTATCTCTAGACTCCAGCTGATGAAAGTGATTACCACTTCATGATATCTAAACAGTGACTGAGATTGCAGTCACATGTATCATCTAATGTAGAATGGCATAATCAACACTGGGTTATCTGTACAGTAAAACTTATCTGAGAATATTTTCTTTTTTTTTTTTTTCTTTTTTTTCTTTGATACTATATTTCATAAGGGATAGCAGAATATATGATTGAAAAAAACAATTATTTATATTAAATTATGGTTCACGGTTATGAAATCCTAATTGAACTTTTTGAGTCTTTAATTCGACATCGGTGGATAAAATTATCAGGAAAGTTAGATATTTTTGTTATTTCCTTTTCCTTTCTTGATATTTGAAACAAATTCATGAGATCTCGGTCAGTGAAAATCCCTTCCATAATGCGATATTTCTGTATAGTATTCGACTGTATCTAGACAATTAAAGTTCAAATTCTAATTCTCTTGAATTACTTATCCCTACAATACTTTTTTAAAACATGCGTTCACACTTTTCAAGCATATCTTAGGCGGGCACTACTGGGACAAATGAATGACGCGAAGCAGCAGGATGTCCAACCTTATCGAAATGGTATTAAAAACCCTAAGAAATTTCATAGCATTTCGAATAGTATGCCAGTTTAGAATACGTCATTTAGAATACGTCGTTTAAATGTCAAATAGTTCTTTATTGACATACAATTATCAACCACAGAAAGGACTTGAACATGATTTCTTTTTTCAGCAAAAGTTTGTTTTTTGCTGGTAGAATGGTAATCGTTGCTCGGAAATGTGGTACATGTGAGGCGATGTGAGGCTTGTTGGCTAAATTTCCTTTTCAAGTTTCAAAATGTTTCTTACGAATATTCTTTTAAAGAAAGCCAAAAGCAAGTATGTATTCATTTTATTTGCTGTGAAGTATTCCTCTGCAGATGTTATGATTCTTGTACTAAGTAATTATATTACTGGTGTTTGATACTCTCTGGTTTGAAGGTTATAGTGTTAGACGAAAGATCTGTATAATTCTACTGGTAATGTTAATTGATTGAATGATTTCTTGGGGTGACCAAGTGATATATGCGAAATCTGTGGTTGAAACGAAATTTTATAATAGTCATGATGCGAATTAGTTAAATTATTTATACACGTTTTTTGAACTGAAAAATACTTCAAGGACTTCTTGAAAAGGAATATCTGCAAAATTTGTGATCATTTCATTTTATGACCGAAAATTTCAGTGTAGACGATTTGCATTTTGAAATCGAGAAGAGATTGCATTTAATGGATGAGTTGCCATTAGAAATTACAGAATACAGAGCTATTGACCATTTTAACACAAAAATGAGGGAATAGATGATAAATAAGCAGAATAGCAAAAATCATACAATGGGCATAGTAGACATAAAATTCTTTTCTTCAAAGTTAAGCATATCCTGGCAAAATTTGGACAGATTTTGGAGCTCCGAAAAAATGAAGAGTAAGACTCATGGTCCAATCGAAAAACCAATTTTGCTTTGACGAGTTCCACTTGATCTAGGAGGGCAAAAGGTTAAAAATAATTGTTGTCAATTGTTGTACAATAAGTATGCTATCTGCGCATGAATGTCCCTTTTGGAATCCATTTTGGAATTCCGAAAGTAGGTTATTACTTACTTTATTTAATCTCCTAGTAATTATCTTTGCATAGATCTTGTAGGCAGAGTTTAATAGGCTAATTCCTTTGTAATTGTTACATCTTGTCTATTTCCTTTCTTAAATATTGGGTGTATAATGGCTTTCTTCCATTCTTCTGGGGGTTTGATATGTATTCCAACATATATTTAGTATAAAGAGAAACCTTAGTTTAATTTGTGAAGGTGCATACTTGAATAATTCTATATTTAGTCCATCGCTACCTGGAGATTTTTTGTTCTTTAAATTTATAAGTATCTCTTCGAGTTCATTCATTTCTAATGGGTCTACGTTCGCAAATTCTTGTTCTGCGAGTTTTTCTTCTTGTGTGTTTGAAGTCCACAATTCCTTATAGTATCTCACCCATTGCTTTTCGGGTTTATTATTTATTTGTACAGTGTCTTTTTCGTCTTTATTTAGGAGTTTTAGAATTTTGTTCGCTTTATTTTGGGCTCCATGTATATTATATTCGATTTTACTTATATATATCTCTCCCAACTTTCGCTATTTAATTTTCGAACTTCTCTTTTAACTAATGCACATTTATGGTTATATGTTACACTATCTTGTATGGATTGTGTTTGCAAGTACTTTAGATAAGCCCTTTTCTTATCTTCAATGATGGTTTTTATCTCATCATTCCATATTCGTATTCCTTTCTTTTTATATCTTTTACTTGTTTTTCCCAAAACTTCTGTTGATACTTTTATCATCAAGTCTTCCCATTCTTCATTTACATTTAAACTTACTGCTCTTTGGTCTAAGTAGTTGTGCAGTATAATTTCCTTATACTGTCTTGTTGTAGCAAGTGTTTTGAAGTATATTTTGTCAGTTTTGTTTTTGTCCATTCTCTTTCTTATCCATCTTGCTGGGATATTTATTTTAGTGCCTACTATATAATGATCTGAGAATACATCAAAACCTCTATATGCTCGTGTATCAGTAACTAGGGATGTCAACTTAGAGTTAACAATACATAATTATGGATTTTGTTCCTCTCGCCGCCCATGTGTATTTGTGGATTTCTCTGTGGTTGAAGAAGCTGTTTGTAATTTTTAGTTCGTTAAATGTTGCAAAATTAATTAAGGTCTTTCCGTTTTCATTTTTTGTGTCTTCTCCATTGGTTCCCACTATTGTTTCGATTGGTTGGTTTCCAATGCTTGCGTTGAAATCTCCCGCGATAACTATATAATCATTCTTGTTTATGGAATTCATGTGTTTTTGTAAGGTATCATAGAATAATGTGCTTTCTTCTTTCCTTCTCTCTTCTGGTGCGTATATTCCCAGTATTGTCATGTATCCTCTTTGGATTTTTATTCTAATATTAATTATTCTCTCTGAAATATAGTTATAATTATTAATTTTGTTTTTCCATTCCTTTTTTATCAGTATTGCTACTCCTGCAGCTGCTCTAATGTTTTGTGGAACTCCACTGTAAAACATCAGGTAGTTTCCCAGTTCCTTAGAGTCTTTCATCTTTTTCTTGGTTTCTGTTACAACGCATAGGTCTGCTCCAAATCTTTCGAGTTCGGTTATTAGTTGGATTTCTTTGTTTATCAAACCTCTAACATTCTAGGTTGTGATTTTCATTTTTTCCGTCTTCTTAGATCGTTTATCCTTTTTCGTAGCATTGTTATCTTCATTTACAGTCCGGCTATTCTCTTGAGAGTTGTCAGTAAGGTAAGTTTCCTCTGGTTGCGTTACAGGCATCACGCAGTGATAGTGTGGTGGTGGGGCTGCCACCTTACTGCCTCCGAACTTGCAGGGCAGATTCTTCGGGTTGCTTTCCCCAGACGCATTACCTTCTCTATGGCTCTTGAGCTGTGTCTGCTCAGTGAGGATTTTTCTCTCTTCTGGAGTACTTCTTCGTCTGACCCCTCTCCTTCGACCTGTCCGGCAAGGGTGGCTCTGCCAGTAGCTACGCTACCACGGGCCTAGCTCTCAGGATCATTGGGGTACGCAAGCTCCACCACCAACGACAAGGTCATGTACTCCCAAGGTGGAGTGCAGATTTTTATATTTTTTTAATAGTACTTGTTTCACATAATATTTATGAGATGCAACAAAGTTTCTCCTCAGAATTCCTGAGTAGCCTATTTGATTTCTTCACTCAGAAATTGTAAAGTTAACCGGTGTGTAATGTAAGGTTACTGTGAAGCCTCTCAGCAACATGAACAAATAAAATATGAAATAGAAATCTTGAACAAATAGAAGAAGCGTCGATTACATCAATAACATATCCAACAGCTTCAGTTGTTCATCTAAACTGGTTTTGATCCCTTTTTTAAAATAATTTTTCTTTTCTTTTGGTGTATTTTTAAATCATTCTAAGTGCATTTTATTGATAAGTTTTGGTGATGTTTAAGTTTGATGTTTTAGGTCATGAAAATCTTCCCCTTATAACATATTATGCTGCTCTGGGTTGTGTGAAGTGGTTAATATAGTTCATTGAAAATATATTAATACATATTTTGAATTTCAGACATGTAATGGTTCTTCTGCAGAGCGTTGTGAGTGGTCATAAAGTTACACATATACGCGAAAGACTTGCAGAGAAAGCTGAAATTATTCGTTATGATCCTTATTGTAAGTATTAGAGAAGATACAATAACTACTTGTTTCTTTAAAAATGTACAGCCTGAACATTGTATTGTTCGAACTCCTCTTTTTGCACTATATCAATGGGAATACATGATCAAAATTAAACACATGATTTTGTTTATTAATTTAAAATAATTAAATAAAATTCAAACTGCAATTAAGTATTATTGAATGGCTGGTATAGAAATTCCTTGCATCTTCCCCTTGGAGCAATGAGATGAATATATGTTTATGGCCCGGATGTTTGACGTGTCATTATTTATCTTTTTTATTTTATTTCTGTGGAAAGTATAAAATAGCCTTGATTTTATCTACAGTGACTAAAATCATGCAATTTTCACATGTCATATACACTCATATTTTGACTTTTTTTTAACCCTTTGGTCATTTTCTATTAATTTTTTGTTGTCATATTTTTCCATGAATTTTTGAATTTTTTGTCATATTTTTATCTTTTGATTATATTTTCACATACTTATTTGTAGTCGCCCCAAAGAGACTTTTCACACCTCCCAATTGTTATTTAATTTCTTACAATTGTACAACCAAAAATTTGTTGAGTCATGTTTATAGTCACATTTTTATATTTTTTAGGTCATAAATGCTTACATATTTCTAACATTTTTAGGTCATAAACATCCAGGCCCTAGATATGTCTTAGTTCAGGACTGCGATCAATTACACTGACATGCTCTAAAGCAGTTAAGTGTCTTTGAAGACTGTACCACTACAAGATGTAGTCTTTCATTAGTCAGATGAATCGAGCATTATAAGAATGGATACAAATAATGTAGATGAGCCAACAACTTCGTGTAGAACATGTTTTATGGACTAGTCCTCCATTAGGGCTAGAAAAAACCAAACCGGTATAAACCAAAATCGTTAAGTGTTAACCTTACTTTAAAAGCAGAAACATTTTTATTAAAACACCAGTTTTCAAATTTATTATTAAAGTGGCTGAAGTACCTGGTGTTGCCCAGGCATTTATTACAGTAAATTATTAGCCAGGAAGAGAGATTCCATATATTCATGCCCTGAGGCAGAACCTACTTCTATCCTCATGACATTGAAGGGACAAACTTTTTTACGCAGAGTATAAACAAAATGTTATGAGTCGCATGAGTACGCTAGTTTATATATCTCAAGTAATAATGCCATAAAGTAATTGATGAATCATAATCATAAAAGTGAAAATATATGTGCAGAAAAGTTAGTGCCATTTTTATAATTATTTTGAAGATGACAGGAGTATATAAGTTGAAAGTCGTAAGTACTAGTAATATGTAGTATAAAGTTATTTCTTTAGGTAAACTAATTTTTCATATCATTGCAACATCAGAAAAATACTGATCCACCAACATCTGCATAGTGTGAACACAATAAATTGAGAATGTACTGAACCACTTAACAAAACAAAATTAGCTTCATTGTGTGATCTGAAGTGCTGTAAACTATGGATCTTGAAATGTGAATAATAGAAGCCAAGGAATCCTCAAATATTTTTAGATAAATTAATTTTTGCCTATTCTTTTATAAACAAAAAGGATGAATTCCTTCTTTGGAAGCCATTTATATGCAAAACAACAGCATAGATTAGTCGTAATATGTAAAGGATCATTGCTTAATTACACACCACTAATCTCCCGCACATATTTGAAAAAGAAGTTCAACAGGGTTTACACAAAATATATGAACGATTTCCATTTTACCAATTTGAACGTGAGAGCTGTGTAAATAAGCAAATTGAGAGTCATAATGAGAAGCTGCCCTATTTCCTTGAGAATTATTCTTATTCGCTGTAATATTTTCAATGGTGCGAGTGTCTTCAACGAGTTGCTCTTGCTTCTGAGTAGCCGATTCAGAATTTTTATTGACTGCCCATCTCTTAGCACTGGTAGTTTGTTTTGACAACTGTGACGTTGGTTTTGGCATTGTTTCAAACAATTCAGGGTTCACAAATTTCTGTAAAAGAAGAGGTTGTTTAGAAAGTTTATGATATTACTTGCGCACCTTTTCTTGAACGATGGATTGACAAAATGCTGGTAGAGTGGGGGTATTAGTTACAAAATTTTACGAAGCCATCTCTCAAGAATTGAGCTGCAAGCTTTTACCTTTAACTGTTTATTGTGCCGCAAGAAGGGGGAGCTATAGTTCAAGAAAAGTTGTGCGAGTAGTACTTATGTATTGTACATTACTGCATTTGTGTACTGTATATTATTGTACTACTTTTCACTCTCTCAAAGTAACCTAATTTTTAAACACTTTCAAACTCACAATGTTTTCTTGCGGTTGTTTGTGTGTGTATAACACAGTCTAAGGACTCTGCATGTTCATTGGCATTGTTTACTACGTTAATTACAGCTGACTTTCAAATTTTCAACCAAGAACGCTCAGAACAAACAAATTACCAGTATTCACACACAGACATTACACAGCCTTATTCAAACCCCAATGATTTTTTGTAAAAAATTTGGACATTGTTAAAATACGTAGTAGATCTCATCCTCTGGTCATGCACAGCTAAACTATTGACATTGGTGAACTCTTGAATCTGTGATGTAAAGCTAGGTAGAAAAGTCCAGAAAAGTTATAATTTTGCAAATATATTAAGGTTTATGATCATCAATCATGGCTTATAGTACTCCAGACATTTAAAGGAAGCTATCTGAAATGGTGTAGTAGATTCAGAGATTATCGCACTGTAAGGCAACTGACTATTAGTATGATTAAATGAAAGGTTTTCTGTGTTCAAAGAAATTTTACCTTTTTTTGTGAGTGTGTTATACCACCCTAATGAAAATGTTCATAAGAAATATAATATATTCTTTATATCAAATTGGAAATTGATCAAGTCTTTTTATCTGAGAAGTTTTTATTTTACAAATTGAATATTTAAAATACAAATGAATATTTAAATATTACAAATAATAATCATTGATTTTTTTAAAATAATCTGTAGTCCATAAGTCGTGAAGAGGACCACCAGGTAGCATCTCTGCGTACATGCCTCTCACACTTATGCCTGCGTCTCTGCTCAGCGGCCAAAACTGGGGAGGAATTGTGGTAGGATTTAGGATACTTCACAGTGGTTGGACTAGCCCCTGTGAAGTAGGCAAACTCATTTTGTCAGAAGAAAAATTCACATGTAATTGTCTAGGAAGCGAACCCAGACCTCTTGGTGAAAGGCAAGCGACTTCGCTCTGAGCCACTGGCTACCATTCTTCAAATGGATATGAATGTTAGGGCTAAAAACACCTAATTTGAAAGAGCTTGCGGTGTTTACTTTCATAACACTTTGATTAAAACATAGTGTGTTATATGCCTAAACTCTCTGTTTTAGAGGGTGACAGATATGAACAGCAAACACCATTTCTCTACGCGATGTAATAAGTGGCTGTAGTGCATCAGTGAATGCTTGTGTATGAGTGGGAGGACCCACTCTCTTATCTTCCTGCAGTAGCCCCAATGAATATCTTGACAACTAAATTATTTGCAAATGAGAGAGAAAATGTTTCTCCAGTTAAAGTGCATTTCTTATCCCTTTTTCCAGATGTGCAGATTTAAAGATTGAGAATTCATTCACATTTTCATCGAAGATTAGTACTATTTCTTTATTCACTGAAATGCAGTCTTTGCATTGAAATATAGGTAACAATCGTGATCAGATGTGAAAATTTGTGTTCTTCCATTCCCAGACTTTCCCCAAAATTTGAATTTTTCAACTAAGAGTGGCTTTATATGTATTCACTGGTGTCATTACTTTAGACAAAATTAAAGTAAATTAACTACAAATTTCTAGTAAAAAAATATATGTATATATTTTTTTTCGAAATCTGAAAGTAAGTAATAAACTTTCATTATGTTCTTCTTAATCAGATTATAATTAAGAAACTGCACTGAAAAATCTCTAACCTGCGCAAAATTTCTTGAAATATAGGAATATAAATTTTATTTTGGCTTGTAATGTCAGGTAAATTTGCCTTTTCTCTGAAAAAAGAAGTTTTGGGCAGAAGAAAATAAACATGGGAAAAGAGGGATCTGTATTCTGATTTTTTGACGTTGTCATTTTCAAAATAGTATTGTATCTTTTATAAAGAAAAGAAAATGTTTTCCCCCAAAGCGCCTACGCGCGTTTAAATCTAGAAAACGCGTAATCTTGACTTCAGTTGTAGCCTGAACGTCTTGCTTCAGTTGTGGGCACCACCCACGTCGCCAAGAGTGCTCCTGTGCCGTCCTCATAAGATAGTATAAATCTACCACGCGCGTTGAAGCTTCTCGTGTGCGCAGGCGTTAGGTGACGAGCGTCAACGCAACGCTCGTGTAATTCAAGCATCACCAAAAAAAATGGCGTGGAGGGTACAGCGAAACACGTTTCTCTGGCTCAGTAGTAGGCTGAAAGTGGAAATAGAACCCCAAAGAACTATGAAAACACTCATTGAAGTTAGCTCATAGAAGATATCCCAGTTTTCAGGAGTAATGACATCCCTAGCAATGTAACACTTTGCTAAGTATTCTTTCATTAACTTTGTGGATGTTATATTCTATAAAAAATATGCATTAAATCCCAATTTATTTTTGTTAACGTTTTTTGTTTCAGTAAATATGGAGTGTGTCTACAAAGAGTTCAAGAAAATTAGAAGTGTGTGAAATTGAATTATTTTCGTAAGTTAGTAATGTTTAATAATTTAAATAATGTTTTAATATATCATTTCATTAATGAATAAAGCCTTTATAAATTATTTGTAATTTATTTATCATTTATGAATTAATAATAAATTTTTGAAAAATTACTTGTCAACTGCTTGTGGAAGTTGAATGTGTAGAAAACCTGTCGTCAGCTGTAACCAAACCTTTTACAGGCATGATTGCAGAGGCGTTCAGAGAAAACAAGAGGCCTGAGATAGATCCATAGAGGTCTCAAATTTCATACATATTCAACTGCCCCATCCGTGATTACATGAATGCAATTCATTTCCACATTCAACATGAATTATAGCGGTTTTAATTATTAGCAAATACATTCATTTGTTTTAAATGGGAAAACATTTTGGAACAAGCTGCCCTACATTCTGAGCACACTTGCATGAGTGTTGCTGTGATTTGTCACTTGACTAAATTTCATTGAAAACTATGACATTTATTTCCCTGTTGGGTAGGAAAAGTACTCATTTTCTATGGGAGTTAAGTGTCACCAATCACACTTGCAACTACGCACACACTTATCATTAATAGAAATTAACTTAATACATATTTCATAGAATCCACTTTAAACAGCTAGCTAAGTTTCGGGAAAATTCCTTGTAAAGTTTTTTTGGAAAATTGCCATTTGGGGGAATGATGTTTTGTTCAGAACTATAGAACATACAGTAATATACACTGAAAATTGGGCTTAGCTAGAATTGAATAAATATTTTAAAAAATCTATTTGAAAGGTGAATGAAATGTAATTTCAGGCATATCTTCACCCTTTATGCCTGCTGTATCATGTATAAATCCTTCATCTCGGAAGATGAACAAAAGGGAATGACCCACTTCATCTTAAACATTTATGCTGATTATATTGTATATACAAATGCAATGTTTGATTTCATATCTCATGTGTTTAGAGCATGTGAATGGAAACCAAAAAGTCCAGGGCTTGTGGACACTTGAGAATTCTTTTTCAGAATTAAATGAAGTTATTACTTATTATTACTGTGATGTTAATGGCCACATCCGATTGTGACAGGGACATGAAATTGCCGTTGGGTCTGCGAGTTTGTCGCCTCTACTCCATTATTACTTTTCACACCCATGAATTCAACTCTGTTGTATTCATTTTGCCGCGTGAACAGCAGCCCGGCTGTACGCTCTCTGGTAAACATGCTCTAATTATTTAACATTTGTTTAAATTCAACTTTAAATTGCACATTCGGGATATTACTTTAACTGGATTTTGTAGGTGTTCATTAAAAACTTTATTTTAACTAGTAAAAAATTTACTACTGTTAATAGAACTTTGATACAGGATTGGGTCGAAATTCTCAACGCGCTTTGTTTATGGCACATTTCCTACGTACGACTACACGCAATTACTATTCTTCCTTCTCTCTTGGTTCCTGATACTGATTACAAACATGTCTTTGATTGCGCATATCATTGAATTGTGCTTTCTCCGCGCTGACACCAGTACTTGCAAGCACCCTTCACCAGCAAAGAGAAGGGAAGGTAGAGGGCCCTGCCGCCTTCGTTGTCGGCGCGCCCCAAGATGTTCTGCTCGTGGCTCAGCACTCATTGGCCACCGCCCAGAGTCCACGTCGCGCAGGCCGCCGTTCTGCAAGATCCTCTATTAAACCACTTTCGATATACCGTCCGGATGCCATTTAGATATCACGCCTGTGGCTCCAAACAGCCCACTAGTTGTATGCCAGCATCCCCACTGTTTCCACCGCATAAGTCAACTTCGTAAAAACTAGGTTCGGAGAGTATTTTGATCGCTTAGTGGCATCTGCCACGCCTACTTCCGTGGGATGTCCGCTTCATCTTATCTCGTCTCTCCGTCCTTGCTCGATCCTGGTCAGTTCCAATCTCCCTCTTCGGGTCCTTGCTCGATCCTGGTCAGTTCCAATCTCCCTTTTCGGGTCCTTACTCGTTCCTGGTCAGTTTCAATCTGCCTCTTGGGTTTCTTACTCAATCCTTGTCAGTTTCAATCTCTCTTCGGGTTCTTACTCTATCCTGGTCGGTTTCTATCTCCCTTTTCGGGTCCTTATTCGATCTTGGTCAGTTTCAATCTTCCTCTTGGGTTCCTTACTCGATCCTTGTCAGTTTCAATCTCTCTTCGGGTCCTTACTCGATCCTGGTCTGTTCCAATCTCCCTCTTCGGATCCTTACTCGATCCTTGTCTGTTCCAATCTCCCTCTTTGGATCCTTACTCGATCCTGGTCTGTTCCAATCTCCCTCTTCGGATCCTTACTCGATCCTGGTCTGTTCCAATCTCCCTTTTCGGGTCCTTATTCGATCCTGGTCAGTTCCAATCTCCCTCTTCGGGGCCTTGCTCGATCCTGGTCAGTTCCAATCTCCCTTTTCGGGTCCTTACTCGTTCCTGGTCAGTTTCAATCTGCCTCTTGGGTTCCTTACTCGATCCTGGTCAGTTCCAATCTCCCTCTTCGGGGCCTTATTAGATCCTGGTCTGAGCACTCGGGACGCTCGTTCGCGTCACCACCAGCAAAACAGATAACCTGTCGAAGTACTTAGGGGCGGCGGAGACCCCCTGACCTCTTTCCATCACTTGAATTCTCTTGTGTTTTGCTTGTGGCTAATAATATTTCGTGACATCTTAAAACTATAATTTTTGTTACTAATTGCACAGAGTAAATTGAATCTAATAGTTTAAGAATGATAATTTATTTATTCCATTTATCATTCTTAAATTATATAATGTATCTACATCACCAGCGATCTATTTAATGAAACTAATAGTTTTTTTTAGAAATTAGCTTTTTTCTGTAGTACTTTCCACTTAAGGGACCTGAAAAGCCCCCTTTTGTTCCGTGACTAAGTGAAGGTATTTCTGTGAAAAAAATGTACCGAATTCGACAATGAAATCCCTCTATACTTCCACTTTACGACACCGTCTCTGGAGTTAGCAGATGTTCAATACAAAATTTAGATGTGTTTCTGCCACAAGTGCGGACACGTTCATAGTGTAAAGTGGCGACCATCAAATATTAATCTTCCTTCAGTGAATATGTAGGGAAAAATTGAATTAAGTAGAGCTTGATTACATGCCGAAGGGAATTATTTTTTAGTGGAAAATGTTATTCGTTTTCACAGCAATAATGAATATTCATAGTTACGAAGACATTCGATGGTGCATGCACTTTGATGACAAGCGAACGTCGGTGTTCTTTCATAAAGTATATGCGGAATACGCCTGCTGAATATGGCTACAGCTATAATGGGGTTGTGGTGGGGATAATGGGTTAGCATTGAACGGCAGCATCTAGGTAAAAAGAGGAGCTCTTGGCTGAAGATTTGTCAACAAACGTGGTGTCCCAACCCTTGAAGTAAGGATACAACTTTATTGTGAATAATTATTTTCACGTCTCTAATAGCAGAGTTCTTGTTAGAAAAAAACGTACATTGCTCAGAAGTTTGTCAAAACACAAAGTAGATTCCAAATGACAAGAAAACCAGTAACATACAATTGTCTTCTAGTGTGTCTGCTCATTTGTCTATTTTCCAAATCAAAAGGAAATTAAATTATTTACATGCCTAAGTTCGTACATCACACCCAGCAATTAATTGATCTTGAAAACATGAAACCACAAATGATATAATGCAGTAAAACAAAATAGGAAATGACCACATATGACAAATATTGATGACCACATCAGTAAGAACACAACGTGTTCAAGCTTTATCGCAGCGAGCCTGCAGGGCGCAAAACTCACCAGGCTGACGCGATAGACAATTTTGATGAAAAGCAGCCAATTCCAATGACACCGTTGGCATGCATTGTGTAAATCAGCCGAACCAACTGAGGCGGATTGTGACGCACATGAAGCGGAAGACGTTCGCGCAAACCGTAATGTTAGTGGTTGTCGACGCTCAATACTTTAAGGCTCTTACATATCGGCGGAATCCGCGGGACCGTTTACACCGGAGCGTCAATTATGGCTGAGCGTTTGGGGAGCTCGGCCCAGAGGGGAGCGAAGACTCCCGGAGACGGAAAAAGTTACACGAAGCTCGAGCGGCAGCTAAAAACTGGAAAAAATGCGTTCCAAATCCGCAGGTAATAAAACGCTGCCAATCCGCTGCCGCGAGGGTCTGAACGTGCTCGTAATGCTACACGTGACGCGAAATTTCCGCATAGGCTGCGGATCCCCCGCGCCGATTTGTGGGTGTGCGCATGCGCAAATATTTGTAGTAAATGTGAAAACAACTCCCAAGGCAGATGTCACTTCTTTCTTGAAATTCAGTAGAATATAGTAGGAAAACATTCTAACGCCGATGTGGTGATGACAGAATAATTGTTCCATTTTCGGAGACCAGAACCATTGGATGCAGTTTATTATACATCGGTTTTTATAACTTAGCGTTTCAGGGCCCGTCTTCACGATGGAATATCTCACGGCATTTTGCGTCTTTCTCGGTCGTGCCGCAAGATGTCTCAGGATCGCTACCGTATCAATCAGTGCGATGTGTCTTGTAACACGACCGTGAAAGATGTGAAATACCGTGAGATATTCCAACGTAAAGACGGGCCCTGATGCACCACGTTATAAAAACTGGAGTAAATCGCCGGTGACATTCGAAACTCTCCCGGCGAAGGTTATACTACGCATTTTCATGCCTTAACAAATACTACAGTAGATAACGTATTAATCCACGATTTTTTTTGTTTTATTCCTTGTTTTACAGCTGTATACATTCACAAACCGACTCGAAACACATATAATTTACACTCGCCAGTCATCGTCAAGTTAGTACACATCCCCGACCTCGTCAATATTTTCCTCTCCTTGTCCCAATCTTTTCTTGACACGAATACCTGTGGGTACCGCATCTTTATCTAACCACATCGTATCCCCTGGTTTTTCGATGGCGTAGATCGGCCCTTCCACCAGTCCGATCCGAGGGCGACTCCTGAAGGTCACGCGAGCTCCTGCAGCGGCCTCCTGCAAGGCTTTCGTCATGATGGTGGGAGGCAGGGCCAGCTGCATCACGGCCGCGTCGGAAGACTCGAAGTGGTAGGAAGCCTTTTTGCGAGGACCTTCCTCTGGGCGGATGTAGTACTCGTCGATCACTTCCCGGGGAATGCGGTTTAACATGATTTTAGGGAAGGTGGTCAGGATATCCCACGCGATATCCAGGGATTGAAATACACTTCGGTTTTCTAAAACTTCTTGGGATATGAATTGTTTTTCAAACTTTTTCAGAAAGTCCAGGTACAGATGATCTTCAGGTGACAGCGCCTCTTCACCCACTACTGCTTTCATAGCCTGAAAAACGCAAAGCAGTTTTCGTATTTCGAACAAGAAATGTAAATCAAATAATGATTGATCGAAAGATTGATTAGGTATTCCTGGCGCATCAATTTCCAAGATCATTAGTCTCGTAAGTGCATGCTTTCATCACGGTAGGTGGTGGTAATTTCTTCCCGCTGGATGGCGAGATCCGGCGTGCACGTCAGTTTGCGGGGTTTCTCCCAACAAGGTATCTCCGACAATCGGTACACGCCCCAACCGGGACACGCTCTTATTCCTCACGAGTCTCCCGGCATGTGTGGTAGTATAGTGCATGTTAGTGTGTGTGTGTGTGTGTATAAGGGATGAGGGTAAGTAAGCGGAAGGTGAGATCGCGCGCGTTCCGTGGCTCGTTTGTTAAGGTACTGCTCCAGCATTCTCCTGGTATTGATCGGAGATACCACTGGCAACATACTGTACCGTACTAGCGAGCGAGCGAACCTCGTGGCAGCTATTTGGAGACGCACAGTAAGGGATTGGCATCAGGAAACCGCCTCGCTACAGGAGGGAGAGAAGGGTTTTTCCTAAAAGCAAGCACGTGGCAAAGGGAGACATGAGACTTTGGTGTCCTCCGGTCTTAAGGAACGGAGACCCAAACCTCAAGGCAAGCAGATGTGAGTTGCGGAGGCGGCGTGACGTAGTAGGCCACGTGAGCCTCGAGTATATAAGGGAATGCACAGAGCCAGTGGGTGAACCTCTCGCGAATGCGAAGGCGCCACGACGGTGCAGCGGCGAGCAGGGCTCGCGAAGCAAGTCACGTGTTGAGCTTATGGAGGACTTTGTGTCCTTGGGTGACTGCGGTCACGTGGGAGCGATGCTGTGTGGTAGCTCCGAGGTGAGGAGTGGTTGAGAGCCACGACTTGCACCGATTCTCAATCGGGTAAGATCGCTCCTGCGATCAGGCAATCCATGAGTTGGTTTTGCCGGCAAGGACTTCGTGTCCCAGTGTGACATCCTGTGACGGACGCTTGGCTTTGTGCGCGCTTCAGATGTTGGAGTGGCAAGTGCCATAATTGAAACCGATCATCAATCGAGTTGGGATCGCTCCCGCGATCAGGGGATAGCAGGTCGTATCAGAACTAGGGTGTAAAGAGTAAATTCATTGTAAATATTTGTTGTGTTTTCATTGTAAATAAATATTTGTTAATATGAAAGCTCGTGTCCATGTCCGTTCGCTGTATCCATGACGTCACAATACAGATCAGTGCTGCACAGCCTAGTATTGATCGGAGAAACCACGGAAAACTACCGAGCAGAGCAGAAGTCCGCAGAGTTCTCCTACAAACAGCAACTGAATTCGGCCCGGAAGGACTGCAGTGACATCAGTTGATGCCCTGAGCCATCTTTCCCGGTAGAAACATCGGAAAGCTACCTATCGTAGCAGCGCCCTTCGTACCTCGATCCCCTGGACCTCCCTGTCGGAGTCGATGGCGATGGTGGCTCTAAGCCAAATTCTGTCAGCGCCGCGTCTTACTGTTCAAAGCAGTGCCGGCGCTCACCATCACGTCCCTGGCGATGGCGTAGCACACGTAGAGCTGGTTGGAGACGTCCGCGTGGTCGCCTCGCGTCATGCCTTCCCCGACCGCCGACTTCATGAGTCGGCTGAGCGAGGGCAGCACGTTGATGGGCGGGTAGATCTGCTTGTTGTGCAGCTGGCGGTCCACGTAGATCTGCCCCTCGGTGATGTAGCCCGTCAGGTCGGGGATGGGGTGGGTGATGTCGTCGTTGGGCATCGTCAGGATGGGGATCTGGAAGAGGTGCCCGCCCACCAACAGTGCCCACGAATGACGCGTTTTTTTAAAAATGTTTTAATATTCTCTTAACAGCATTTGACGCCCTTATTCGGCATTGAACGCGTAGTAATTCTAGTTGAGCGAAATCGTAAGTTATTAAATGGAGTAATTATTTTTGAGTTTTTTATCAGTTTCACCGTTAGTATCCTGGGATTCCAGAAGATGAGTTATACAGAGACCCTTAGTGTCGAGCTGCTTAACCTCTCGGAGAGTATTTAAGCTGTTAAGAAAAGTGGTTCAGGGAGAGTGGTTTAGCTCCGATTTGTCACTTGAGCTGGCAGAGCAAAGAAAAAAACGTTTGAAAAACGCTCACCATAGTTCATGTATTGCTCCAGAATAACAGTTCAACCGCGTATTATCAGGTAGCAATGAATTACTACGTTGTTTGCCACGTGACAACAGTGCCGCGTTAACACAAGGTGCCCGAAGGGCCCGGCCCTTGGACCCTCAATAATTATTAAAAGATATTTAATACTAAATTTTTCAAAAATAAAATAAAAAACGTATGAAAAATAAATACATGATTAAACTATGCAAAAATTAGCATAACTGACTGATGTGTTGCGCAACATTGCATAATATTTATAATATGGAATGTTGCTCATTTCAATTTTATATTGTACAATTCAATAACGAATTAAAACTATTCAATTTGTAGTCTTTTTCAATGGAATCGTACATTGAAACGTGTGTGTGTGTATGTGTATATATATATATATATATATATATATATATATATATATATATATATATATATAGAGAGAGAGAGAGAGAGAGAGAGAGAGAGAGATTGAGAGAGACAGATAGATATAGATAGATATATGCCGGTATGTTTACTTACTTATATCTATATGTTTAAATTTTTGTTTGATAATATTAAAATGAAAAATACTATCAAAATATTTTTTTAAATAACACTAAATACAATGTGAATTGATGGAATTTTTTTATATTTCAACATCGAAACTGGGGGGGGGGGTCCGGTAAAAGTAAGAATAGGTCCCCCCAAATTATCCTAGGGCCATAAGGCCAGAGAATGCTGCTAAATCGGCCCTGCATGACGAATGTTCTTTTTTTGCTATACGTTTGTAAGAGAGTTGACGTACATTCTGAAACCGTTCACTCAAAATGTGTTCTTAAATAACCAGATCAGTTATAAATTGGATTCAGTTTCATCAAAAGAAATTTCGCACGTCGTAAATCACTCCTTTTCTGGTAATTTGTATGAATATGCTTTTCTTTTTCTGTTTCGCGAATCGGCCATCATGGGTCCACGCGATACGTGCAACCCACCGCTGCTCAGACATGATTATCGAAGTAGGTGCTTGTTACTTTTCTATTGGGAGGATCAGCATTTAATGTTGATGAATATTCTTGTTAATATACTTAAATTTAAATTTTGAAGTTGCCTATTCGAAGGTAAGCAAAGAGATTTCCAATTATTCAGTATTATGATTTTATATAATAAACACAATACATTCTCCATTCTTGTTTACTTGAGAGGAATTTTGGCCGAAGCTTTGGCGCGTGGTTCGAGAGGTGAGATGGATAAGCGGGTGAGCTGTACCTGGGTGATGGAGCCGGGGCGGCCCTGCACTCGACCCGCGCGCTCGTAGATGGTGGACAGGTCGGTGTACATGTACCCGGGGAAGCCTCTCCGGCCAGGCACCTCCTCCCGCGCCGCGCTCACCTGCGCTCACCACGCATCACCCGATCACCCTCGACGATATCACATGAGCGAGCGTCCAAAGATGGTGGAGACATCGATGTACATATGGCAAGAGAAGGCCCCACACTTTTGCACCGCGCTCGCCATACATCACCCGATCACCCTCAACGATATCACATGAGCAATCGTCCAGAAGATGGTAGAGAGATCAATGTGCATATGGCCAGAGAAGCCCCTACGGCCCAACACTCCCTTTTGCACCGCGCTAACCATACATTACCCGATTATCCTCATCACCCAATAACATAAGCACGCGTCTAAAGAAGATACAAAGACCCGTGCACGTAAAGCCAGAGAAATTTCTCTTGAAATGATAACCAATTGATTATAGATTATCAGGCAGTAAGCAAACCTAATCATGAATTTTGAACATTTTCGAAAAGACAATTACTGTAATGGAAAGAATGTTCAGTGTTTAGTAAAATGTTTCTGAAGATATCTATTCACCATATTTATTTATTTTAAATTTACATAGTTTACGCCCACATTGGAGCACTTAAACCAAGCCCAAATACATTTATGTTAATAAAGAATTAACTGAAGATTTAGCTTGCATCATCTTCTTCCTTTCCCAAAACCTCTTCATTCTGGCTGACCTGGCTGCCCTTTCTTCATCAGATATGACATATTGTTTGCGTTGTACAGTTTTTAATGGCACTCTTATTTGTTTGTTCTTGAGAATCCTTTTTTTTTTCTCTATTTTCAATTTGTTTCATTGTAATATTTAGCTCTTTTAAATCATTCTGAACTTCTTTAAACCAATTATTTTTTGTTTTACTGTTCCAAAAGTAATTAAATAGTTGTTTTAGTATCCTATTATCATTTAATCTAGAAAGATGACAGAAAAAGGCAATTCTTCTTTTTCTCATCGTATCTATTATAGATTCACTTTCCCTATAAACCACTGCATTAGGCAATAATCTCCATTGTCCATCTACCTGATGTTTTTTATTAATGATGGTTCTGAGTATCTTTCTGTCAACCTTTTGCAGTGTATCAGTTGTTGCTTTGGTGTTCAATTTAAATAGTGTCTCACAAGCATAAGTCGCTTCAGGTTTAATGACGGAACAGTAATGTTGAAGTTTAGCGTTTATTGAAAGAGATTTTTTTTTTGTACGTTGGCCATGTAATTCGTTGTGCTTTTTTTAACTTAAATGTTCTGCTTTCTATTGATGATTTTTCATTGGTGTTCCAAGTTATAATTTCACCAAGATATTTAAACTTATTCACAATTTTAATTTGTTTGGTATTGGCTAAGGTAATGGTTGGTGCTGTAACAGGGAAGGTTGGCATTATTTCTGTTTTTTCATATGAAATTTGCAATCCAACTTCTCTTGCTATGTTATCAAGTTCTTCTATTTGCAATTTAGCTTCTTCCATATCATTAGCAAGTAGTGCAAGATCATCAGCGAATGCTAAACAATTGAGTCTTATTTTTCTGCCAATCTTGATGTTAGGTTGACATATATTCCATTCCCGCATGATTTTTTCCAATACACAATTAAACAATAATGGTGAGAGTCCGTCTCCCTGCCGAAGTCCAGTATGAATGTCAAATGGCTTTGAGAGTTCATTTCTAAACCTGACTTTAGATTTAGTGTTCTTAAGGGTAATTCCAATAAGGCGAATAAGTTTTGGATGTAAACCAAATTCTTTTAGGATATTCAACAATGACTCACGGTGGATACTATCATATGCCTTTTTAAAATCAACAAAAGTGATAACTAACTTTTGGTTTCTAACCCTATGATGCTTCATAATCCACTTCAAACTGATAATTTGATCTGGACAACTTCTCCCTGGACGAAAGCCTCCTTGGTATTCTCCAAGTTCACAGTCAAGTTGTTCTTGAATTCTCATGTATAATATCTTTGAAAAAATTTTGTAAGTGATATCCAGCAATGATATCCCCCGATAATTGTTGGGATCTGACCTATCACCTTTTTTATGTAAGGGGTGAATTATCGCCATATTCCACTCTTCAGGCAATTTTTCAGTATTCCAAATGTCTATGAGGTATTTATGTAAATTCTGAATGGTTTGTGTATTAGCATTCTTCCATATTTCAGCAGTTAGTTGATTCTCCCCTGAAGCTTTGTAATTTTTAAGTGAATCGATGGCTTTCAACACTTCATTGTATAATCTGGTGGTATAACCTTTTCTAATATTCACCATATTATTTATAATATTTTAATATTTACTTTAAATCTGATGTTTATGTGTAAAACTTGATTGTATTTTAGGGCCAGGCTCAATTGTAATTAATGTTATTGTCTCGTCACATACCAAAGCAATGAAAGTAAAACACGATCAGCATGTTGTAGTCACAGTATAGTATATTACAGTTCATTTAAAAATCACTTGCTTTCTCCCCCCCCCTCCCTCCCCTTAATAACTCCCCCCCCCCCTAAATAACTTCTTCCAAAACTAAATTTATATGATTCATTGTTAGTTTATATCTTCCTTTCTTGTGGACAAGTAAAATGTTTTAATGTATTATTTGGGCAGTAAATTAAAAAATGTACTACAATTGAAATATTAAACCCTCTACAATGTAATCTCAAAAAGTAAATAAATTAATTAAAAAATTATTCATACTAATAAACAAAACTGCCTATGTAAATTTTGTTTTGAAAAGTCAGTAATATTTCTTTCTTTCTTTACACTCCCATCATAAGGTTTCAACTAAAGTTGTTTATTAAGTCCACTAATACCTGACTACTCTACCCTCCTAGCCCAACAACATTACTATATACAATGAAATTAAAATGGCAAACAAACATTTAAAACACTTGAGAGCGACACCAATTACACTACTTGATCATGACAGTCTCTCAAGAAACTTATTTACGAAATATAATCTCCACCTAAATCAGGTGGACAAGCCGAAACTTGATACCATGTTAACATAAGTGTTGAGCTCTTTTCCATCCTCACAGCCACATACCTCATCCCCATGTATCTCACCATCCCCACCTACCTCCACACTACCTTCTCCATCTCCACAAACACACACCCCCTCCCCACCATTTCATGATTCTATACCAACGGCCACGCCTGTCACAATCACACCTACTCCAGCTTCCTCTCCTAGTCCAAATCCTCAGCCAACATACTACTTTCATTGCAATCACAGACCACCTCCCACGTATGATCTGTAGCAACTACACTTAACAGAGAAGCCCACAACACACAAACACAAATATCTGTATGAACTCAATCAAAATGTTCAGTCTTTAAAGAAAAAGCTCACAAATTAAGAAATATTACTTGAACAAGACCTACAACGCTTAACAATATTATGCTTTAGTGAACATTGGTCACTAAATATTCTGTACTGTGACTACAACATGATCGTATTTTACTTTCATTGCTTTTTATGTGACAAGACAATAACATTAATTACAATTGAGCCTGACCCTAAAATACAATCAATTTTTACACATTAACATCAGATTTAAAGTAAATATTAAAATATTATAAATAATATGGTGAATAGTAATCTTCAGAAACATTTTACTAAACACTGAACATTCTTTCCATTATAGTAATTGTCTTTTTGAAAATGTTCAAAGTCATGATTAGGTTTGCTTACCTAACTACAATCAATTGGTTATCATTTCAACTTACAATTTATTGTTCTTAACATTGAACCTGATTTGTTTGCATTTACATATTGTTTTAAATATATTTTATTTCAACAGCTGCTGTACTTTTACAATCATTTACAATCAATTCTATAATTTCTAATTTTTATTGAGCAACTGTTAATTGTATGGTTAGGAAGTACTTTTGAACTGTTGTATGTGAATATTAATATAATGTTCTTTTAAGTTGTATTATTTCTTATCAATGATGCATTTAATATTAATTTTGAGAAAAAGAGTATGTCAAACTTGGGTAATTGAAGTAACATGTTAAATTAGAAAATTCATCTGACATGTTATATTAAAAAACACCTCAGCCCCACAGGAAACTCAAATGTTTTCTTAAAAAATCTTGAAATTGTTCTTGTGAAATTTAAAAGATGCAAAAAGTATACAATTATATTATGCAGTGATTTCAATATAAACTGTTTGTCAAAATGAAATGAAGAGAAACTATTCAAAAATTTACTTAAATCTTTCGAACCTACAAACTATTATAATTCTTTCAAAGTACCAGAATATCTAAAAAATAAAAAAAAGCAGTACCACCATTGATCAAAAAATAATAGACTCAAATAATTGCAGCTATTCATTTCTCATCTCGATCAGGTTTTTGTTCAGTCTCCCTGGGCCCTTGAGCAAATGTTGAGATGGCCCCTGGTTTCACTCCTGAACAGTTATGAAACTTTGATCTCTCCACCCAAGACATCATATTGACTCATCATACCTGATTGTAATTGTATATGTGACTCAATAAATATTATTATTCCCCAACAATGAAACATATAAAAGAGCCTATAAACAATATAGGAACAAAGTCAACAATGAAATCAGAAATGCTAAGAAAGAATATCATGTCCGATACTTTAAAAACAAAGAAAACGATTGCCGAGGAATATGGAAGGAGGTGAACAACATGCCAAATAGGAAGACAGATAAAAATATTGATGACAAATTGCTGATGGCATTTGGAAGCCACTTCAGAACTGATATACTTGTTGCTGACCATTTCATTCAACAAGAAGAAACCATAACAGAAAACAATGTAACTGTTAACTTAAGCAACAATAACAAAGTGATGGATTATCATGAACAAATAACTGATTGTAGCTTTTATTTACCTAAAGACTTGATCAAAATTATAAAAAAGAAAATTAGCATCAAAAAAGCTCCAGTGAATGGTGGAATAAGAACAGATATTGTGAACAACGCAGATGTTTTAAGTGGAATATTAAGCAATCTAATAAACAACAACATTAGAAATGGAATATTCCCAGAAGGATTAAAAAGCTTCATTATTAGGCCCATTTACAAAGTGGAGATATGAGTGATCTCAATAACTATAGACCTATATCTATTCTCCCTGTGTTTGAAAAAATATTTGAGAAATACATAATACAAAAACTCAATCAATATATGAACAATAATCATATAATATATACAAACCAATATGGATTCCAGAAAGGTAAGGGAACAGAAGAAACTCTGATCCAAGTCACAGATTACATAAATACTAATCTAAATAAAGGAAAGATGGTAATGGCAGTATTCATTGACTACTCCAAGGCATTTGACACTTAGTCACACAATTCTGTTAAAGAGACTGCAAGAAATAGGCATTCAAGATCTGTTTTTAAGGTTGTTTAAAAGCTATCTAGAGCATAGAAAAATATTAGTCAAAATAAACAATGTCTTAAGTCATCCTAAAACTATGGGACATGGAGTTCCACAAGGAAATTCCTTAGGGCCAGTGCTATCTTTAATATATGCCAACAACATATTTAAAAACAGAAAATTGCAAACTTTACATGTATGCAGATGATGCTGCTCTTTTGTACTCTAGACCGAAATAAACAAATGTAATGACCAACTACAAACAGAATTTAATAACATTGTTAAATGGTCATATGAAAACGACTGGAATGCTAATCCTGTGAAAACCAAAGTAATTCCTTTCAAATCACGGAAAAAACGTAAAAACTTAAAATTAGGAAAATTAACTCTCCATGATTATCAATGCACAACCATTGGATGTAGTGATAAATGTATCAAGGTTGACTACGTAACACATTACTCATATCTAGGAGTTGTTTTGGATGAGTACCTGAGATATAATTTGCACACAAATTACCTGTTCAACAAAGTAAAAATGATAGCTGGATGTATGTATTCAATTCAGACTTTTGTAAATGAACAAATTTTGAAAATTATATATATCTCTCTAATCGAATCATTACTGAGATATGGTGTGCAAGCCTGGTGTGGTGCATGCCAAACATACTTAAGCAAATTGGAAAATATACAGGCTAAAGTATTAAAAAGAATGGCCAAGAAGAGAAATCTCAGCCAGTGTGACCTGCCAGCTTGCTACAACACTCTAACACCAAAAGGATTCTACATGTACCTCAATATAATTCGGAACAATAATACTAATAAATTCAAAATTGATGCACCAAATGAGTACAATACAAGAAATCCAAAGTACCATATACCATTAACATACAACAGTTACGGAAAAGGAACTATACCTGATACTTAAACTATACAACCAGATACCTAATGACATTAAATACCCCAAAACCAACCACAAAGACTTTAACAACAAAATTAAATCATGGCTGCAAATAAACAAACCTGCAGTGTGACAACCAACAACAGTGTATAGGACACTATTGACAATGAAAGAGAGAGTCTAGATTGAAATTCATTAACAAAATTGAGTAACCATAGAATATTTTCTGTGAAATTAAGAATGTTTATAATATGTGTACCAAACTAATACAATATACTGTTATTGCAAAATGTGTTGCGACTATGTATTAATTTGCATCATATACAAATAACTGTGTTTAGACCAAACATAAAGTACAAATATAAAATATGTAAAATATTAGATCGGATTGACAATCAACAACAGTGTGTGCAGAAATAAAAGAAACATGATAGAGATTCAGAAATAAAACTTTATATATGTATATATACACAAACTGGTGTTTAATTGTTCACTCCATGTAAAATACTTGTATTAATTTGTTGTTAAAATGTTTTAAATGACAAAATTGTTTGAATAATATATGAGTAGTACGGGAACCAGATGATAAGTCTCTGACTTATCTGGGCCCTAAACTAAAGTTAATAAAATTACAAATTACAAAATTATTATTAATATTAGTTGTTGTTGTTACATATAACACTAGGTTTAGTTACCATACTGCACAAATATTCAAACTGAAAATTGACACAAAAGTTATTTAGGAAACACTATAGAGAAAGCCGAAACTTCTCTCAGGAAAACTTAGACAAATTTAACTCTTTAATAAGTTCAGAGAACTGGGAGGAGGTGTACAAAGCAACTGACACATAACAAATTAAACTTATGCATAAACATATTCCAAAGTTATTTCAACACTGTTTTCCAAACACTGAAAAAAATAAAAAAACAAAAACCACAAATCATGGATAACAACAGGAATCAAAACATCATGTGAAAGGAAACAAATCATGCATGAAAAAATCCTTCACTATGAATGTAGTACTGATTTCATTGCTTTTTCCAAAACATACAAAAGTATCTTGAAGAAAGTAATTAAACAAGCCAAACTGTTAATGAATGGTCAATCCATTGTCAAAGCCCAAAACAAAACAAAAGCAATGTGGAAGATTGTGAAAAATACTCTGAAAACAGAAACACCAAGAACATTCAACTTCACTACAAAAATAATGTTTTGTGCCTCCCACAAGCAGTAGCAAACACATTCAACAGACATTTCTCAGAAATTGGTTAGTCAAATATCCACACATCAACAATGTAAACTTCATATATATCTGTGAAATAACACCTGCAAAAATACAAAAAAATCATAAATCAAATGAATAACAAATTGTCTACAGGACTGGATAATATCCCTGACTTCCTCATTAAACATAGTGCATCAAAAATAATAGAACCGCTCACTCATGTTTGTAACCACTCCTTAATGACAGGTATCTTCCCCGAAATTATCAAAAAAGCAAAAGTTAAGCCACTATTCAAAAACAGCAACACACAATCTCATGAATTACAGACCAATATCCTTATCTCAAAAATTCTAGCTTAAAATTATTAAAAAGCTTTTTAATGATAGAAAAAAATTTTCTCAATTCAAATAACATATTGACAGAGACCCAACATGGTTTCAGAAATGGTAGATCTACAGATACAGCTATTTAAATAGCATAGATGTTGTTCCAGATCAGAAAGATATACCGGTTGGTTTGTTTCTAAATTTATCAAAAGCATTCAACATGATTGACCATCACATACTGTTACCCAAACTTGAAACTTTGGGAATTAGAGGCATTGCACATCAAGGGGTTAAATCTTACCTTTCAAATCATAGTCACAATTAAGCATATTAAAGATAAAAAGATTTCTACTCATTTTTCCCAAACTAGAATGATGAATTATGGAGTGCCACAAGAACCAATCCTAGGCCCCATTCTTTTTCTATTATACATCAACGACATGCCCCTGACCCTACAAAAGAGCAAAATGGCCCAATTTGTAGATGACACATACATTATTATTAAAGCAAATAATCAACAAACTTTACAAAAAGAAGTACAAACAATCATAGAGACACTAGATAAATGGTTCCAGGAAAATAAACTTATCATAAACTCCAGTAAAACTGTCTCCCTAAACTTTCGGAATCCACTCTCTAAAGAAAAGCTTCCAGCACAATTGATGATAAAAAAAATGCTTCTAAAATAGCCCAAAAAACAACTTTCCTTGGATTGACTATTCAAGTTTTAAAATGGAACTCCCGTATTACATACCTAAACAACAAGTTTACTAAGTCATGTTATGCTATGTACATCCTTAAGTCAAATTCTAACTTAGGTACACTGCGAATGGTGTACTTTGCAAATGTTCACTCGCACCTAAAATACGGAATAATATTCTGGGAAAATTCTCCAAAAAGTAAGCACACTTTCATCATCCAAAAACGAATATTGAGAACAATGACAAACACAAACATGAGTCCTGCAAATCACCGTTCAAAAAATTACAAATACTGGCACTCCCATGCATGTACATATTTGAAATATTAATCTTCACAAAGAAGACACTTATGAGAAACAAGGATTCTATTACTCTAAACAAAGAATTTCATTATCATTGCAGAAAAAATACAGCAAATAATAATTTTGACCCCAAATTGAGGGTTCAGTTTGAATTCTTCGAATGCTTCATTTGAAAATCAGTGCATTCTTTAATCAACATACTGAAAGTCTTATTACTTCTACTACTGTTATTGTAGGTATTATTGCCCCTATTACGTTGTCAAAGCACAGTTGTCTGGCATTCAGGAACTCAAGGGTTGAAGTTTTATGAGGCTATTTCTAGAGCATAATGGTGGGAACACTACACAATACTTAGTTACATGTACTGAGAAAATTGACTGCTTAAATTGATAAACATACATGAATTGCTTCATATTTAAATACAAGCAAAGTAATTATCTGTAGTGTACAAACTACAATGCATACTAAAGTAATGAGTGAAAAAAGAAATTGTTGTGTCTGTAAAGAGAAGCCTAATGATAATGGGATAGAAACACATCAACCTTTCTGCTACAACATTTTTAATCAGATTTATAGGTAGCACATTCTATTGTATAAACAGTGTATTTTTTTATCATACTCAAACTACCTATTTAAAAATTTTATTGAGAAGTAATTAATTTATTGCATATCTAATTTCAAAGCAAAAGCAGTTTTATTTTTTGTATATGGATGTTAAAAATATTAAAATTACAATAAACAATAAAATAGATATAGACTAAAAAATCGGGACTTTTGAAAACAAATCAGGTCAGCCAGGACAAGGTCCAAAAATCAGGATGTCTGGTAACCCTATGAATGCCCCCACTCAAGTGGCACCAATCAGTGAACTATTGACTTTGATTAATTTCAGAAGATAATGTGCTTACTTGTAGGAGATTGAATTTATTATAGGAATATCTAGAATAATTCTACATCTTAAGGTTGTCGTAATTGCAAAATGAAAAAAAGAGCTCATTATTTCAAAATTGTGTTCATGAAGGAGACATAGAAATAGTTTATCTGAAAAGAGAAGTAGGTATTTATGATCAGCATGTATTACCTTAGAACAAAACACTTGTTTGTGTTTATGCATAATTAATTTTAGCAAAATTGAAACAAAGTCAGCTTTAGTGTCAAGTTAGTACGACTTTTGGCAAAATCAAATATTTTTAGGAGAAAAAATACACTATCTAGCCTACATTGATGGCCAGAATAAAAGCATACACACTGGAAGACCAGCAAAATGTCATGTTCTTGAGGCAGACAAAAGGGTACTGGAGGAATATAATTGGTTAGTTCCAACGAAGCGAAGGCATGAAGTTGCACCACATTTATTGTCACAATGTATGGAACAAAATAAATCACTGGGTTAAAAAAACTAAAACAATAAACTCTTTCATGTTACTTCTGAACATAGTTGTATTTCAAAAATGATGTATGTTCTTGCATGAATAAAATGAAATATTTGTATATAATTTTACACAACCTAATTTTAAACAGTGCATTATTTCTAGAAGTTCAAAACTTCCTTTCCTATTAAGTATAGGAAAAATGAGGTGACATTTTACATAAATATCATATGTGGTTGCTACAGATTACATGTTTCGGATAATGCTCTTAAATAATTATTTGGTATTTGACTTTGTTAATAAAAAAAATAATGACTTCTCTGAAGTTAAATAAAATATATTCAATGACAATGAGCAGAACAATTTGGTTTAAGATGTAGAAGTATTCTTTATTGTAATAAATGTAATCTCCTACAGTTAAGACATTGTCTTCTGGAACTATTCAAATTCAAAAGTTCAGCGATTAATGCCTTCTGAAGGGGAATGTTCATGCTGGCCAGTGGCCAAACATCCTTTGAAGGAAGGAGAATAGTATGCAATATCGTAAGTTGAAAATTGGATTTGTTATAAAAGAGTAACAAGGTAGCTTCGTGACATAATTTTTATATTTTGAGTTATTTTGTTTTGAAATTAGATATACAGTAAATTGAATAGTTCTTAATATGATTTTTAAATAGTTTGTGAATTACAAAAGATACACTATTTTTACAGTACATTGTACTACATATAAATCCCATTAAAAATGAAAATAGATTGTAGCAGAAAGGTTGATGTGTTTCCATCCCAATATCATTGAGATTATCATTACAGATACAATTTCTTTTTTCACTCTTTGCTTGTGTAACATTGTGGTTGCAGTAACACTACTTAATATACTTTCATTTTTAGTAAAATATGCAGCTAATTCATATATGCATATCAATTTATTCTATCAATTTTCTGTGTGAAGATAACTAAGTATTATGTAGTATTCCAACCAATATATTCTAGAAATAATGAGATAGCACAATTAATGAAATATTTATTGGCATATTATTAACTTTTCAAAACAAAATTCACACATTATTATGTGATTATTTTTTTATTAGTGTGATTTTTTTTCAATTGTATTTTGGAAATTACATACTAATAAAGGGTTTATAATTCAACAACTTTTGAAAATTTTTGAAATCACTGTCTCAATAATACATTAAAACCTTTCATTTACCCACAACAAAGGTAGATAAACACACATGAATCACATGATTTTAGTTTTCGAAGAAGTTTATAATGTTTTATTTTGCAATTTTCCTGTAAACGTAGAAGTATGTTGTATGTACTACCTTAAGAAACAAATCCAGTAAGTGAATTTTAAATGTACTTTACTCTGCTTACAACATACTGATCCTAATTTACTTTAAATGCCTGGTATGTAGCAAGACAATAACATTAATTATGATTTAGCCTATCCATAAAACATTATCTTTTTTTACATATAAACATCAAATGTAATGTAAATCTTGAAATATTATTAATAACATGGTGAATATTAATTCTTCAGAAACATTTTACTGAACTTTGAATGTTCTTGCCTGTATAGTTATTATCTTTTCATAAACCTTCATAAGTCATGGATAGGTTTACTTACTGCCTGCTAAACTACAATCAATTGGTTATCATTTCAACTTATTGTTTTTATCACTGAACCAGCTTTGATTGCATTTACCTATTATTTTTTTAGATATGTTTCATTCCCACAGCTGCTGTACTTAGACAATCATTCACAATTAATTCTATAATTTCTTATTTTTTTGGGTCACTGTTAGTTGTAATGTTAATAAGTACTATTTTAAGTGTAAGCTGTAAGTGAACATTGATTATAATGTTTTCTGAAGTTGTATTACTTCTTATCAATGATTCTTTTAATATTAATTTTGAGAAAAAAAATATATGTCAAACTTGGGTAATTGAAGTGACATGTTAAATTAGAAAATTCATCTGATAACGACCGTATTTTACTTAATTTTTGATTTTCATGTTTACAAAACGGGTTGCAACATATCTCTCATTTATTTCGCATTTTGCAGTTGAAAATTCACCTCCAAACTCTTTTAATCATCAATAATCCCTGACAAGCATGACAAATAGGCATGTTCTCAGAAGCGCCGCACCACTTATCTTTTCAGAGCCAGCATGCAGCTGACACTTGCATTTCGCGTGCCCCCATCACTGATCAAACAACAGAGCTGTAAATAAGTCTCATTCATAAGTCTAGTGGAAAATGAAATCACGCAGCCGGACCAAGCTCAATGCTCCCAACCAGTCTCTCGGCATATGTGGTAGTGTGGAAGAATAAGTTTGTGCACGTCATGAGTGAGGATAGGAACGAAAGATCGCCCGCGGTCCAAGGCCAGTTAGCTAGGGTACTGTTCCAATATTAGCGTGGCGTTGATCGGATAAACTCCCTGAAAACCATCAATCTGAGCTGAACCGGCAGCTAGAATTTTCCCCCAGGCAGCTGCTGAAATCGTCCCAGCTAGTGTCGAAACTCCAGCCAACCGTCGGGACTTAAACCCTAGGGCTTAAACCGTAGGACTTAAACCCTGGGACTTAAACCCTAGAACTTAAACACTAGGGCTTAAACCCTAGAACTTAAACCCTAGGACTTAAACCCTAGGACAAACCCTAGGACTTAAACCCTAGGACTTAAATCCTAAGACTTAAACCCTAGGACTTAAATCCCAAGACTTAAACCCTAGGACTTAAACCCTAGGGCTTAAACCCTAGGACTTAAATCCTAGGACTTAAACCCTAGGACTTAAACCCTAGCACTTAAACCCTAGGGCTTAAACCCTAGGACAAACCCTAGGGCTTAAACCCTAGGACTTAAACCCTAGTGCTTAAACCCTAGGACTTAAACCCTAGGACTTAAATCCTAAGACTTAAACCCTAGGACTTAAATCCTAAGACTTAAATCCTAGGACTTAAACCCTAGCACGTCAGTGACGTAGGCCCCTCGATGCCGTGAGCTACCCCGTCTCCCGGAGTGCAGTTGGCTCGCGAGAGACGACTCACCTCCCGGAGTGCCTCTGCGTAGGAGGTCATGTCGGTCATGATGACGAGCACGTGCTTGTCGCACTGGTAGGCGAGGAACTCGGCGACGGTGAGCGCGAGGCGCGGCGTGATGATGCGCTCGATGGTGGGGTCGTTGGCCAGGTTGAGGAACAGCACCACGTTGCTGGCGCTGCTCTTCTGGAACTCGTCCTTGAAGAAGCGCGCCGTCTCCAGGTTGACGCCCATCGCCGCGAACACGATGGCGAACTCGGCCGACACGCGGCGCCCCTTGCCCTTGTTGCTCGTGTCCACCAGACCGGCCTGCGCACGCCAATTCCCGTCCCGTCCCGTCGAGGGAAGGGGGGGGGGTCAAATGGCTGACTTGGGGCTGGCGGGATTTGTTCCTATGCCCGAGTAAGCATCCACAAGTAAGCACTATTAAAAACACGAAAGTTCCGTCGAGGGGGTCAAGTGGCTGACTTGGATGTGGCGGGGGATTTCCTATGCCCACAAATAAGCATCATTAAAACACCAGAAATGCTCCTGTAATGGGAATACCCGATTAGGGTCAAGAGTCTGCAAGTCCTGCTCTTTCCTCCTAAGTTCTGTCCAGGGGGCAAACGGTTGACTTGGGTCTGGCGGGAGTTTTCCTATGCCCACAAGTAAGCACCATTAAAACACCAGAAATGCCCCACCTGTAATGGGAATACCCGATTAGGGTTAAGAGTCAGCAAGTCCTGCTCTTTCTTCCTAAGTTCTGTTGAGGAGGTCAAACGGTTGACTTAGGTTTGGTGGGGGTTTTCCTATGTCCACAAGTAAGCATTATTAAAAACAACAGTTATGCTCCTCCTGTAATGGGAATACCCGATTTGGGTCAAGAGTCTGCAAGTCTTACTCTCTCCTCCTAAGCTCTGTTGAGGAGGTCAAATGGCTCACTTGGGTCTGGCGAGATTTTTTCCTATGCCCACAAGTAAGAACCATTAAAACATCAATTTTGATCCCCCTGTAATGAGAATACCCTATTTGTGTCAGAAGTCTGCACGTCTTGCTCTCTCCTAAGTTCTGTCCAGGGGTCAAATGGCTGAATTGGGTCTGACGGGGGGTTTTCCTAAGCTCACAAGTAAGCACCATTAAAAACACCAGAAATGCCAATCCTGTAATGGGAATACCCGATTTGTGTGAAGAGTCTGCAAGTCCTGCTCTCTCCTTGTGGCGTCCCCTGGTTGCTCTCTAAGGTGAGAGCTTGGCGAGCAGCTAATGAGAGCAGGGCAAGGGCAAGTCTTCGGTGTCTGGAAACGGGAGCACTGAGGTAAGGGAAGGAAACCCTAACAGATAATCATCATGCTACCTTGGAGGAAGGAGAGGGTTCTCCAAAGACTAAGGGAAAGAAACCCTGGCAGAAAACCAACCTCCTGCCTTGCAGAGAGGAGAGGGATATCCAAAGACTAAGGGAAGGAAACCCTGGCAGAACACCAACTGCTGCCTTGTCTCCAAAGGCTAGTGGAGATAACCCTGAACCAAAACACGCAGTTTCTGAGTCGGAAAGAGGATATTTCGCGCATGGCAGTGTGGCGTAAGGTAATAACCCACCCATACTTACAAGCGGATTCAGAGTAAATCTCAACGCTGGAAGATACAAAGGAAATAAGAAGTTCTAAGGTCTTTCAAATTGAGCCCGTGCAATCTATACTTCAATTAAAACAGTTAAGGCTGATTTACACTTTTGCCAGTAAATGTGCCAGTTGAGGTTGCCAGTAACTGGCAATGTGTTGTTGCAAGTGACTGGCAATGCCTTCGCGCCAATCACTGCGATGCCAACTGAATAAGAATGTTTGGTTTACTGGCATGCTTACGCGCTCCCCCACCACTTTTTTAAAACTTGCGACCTCTGTACTTAGTGTCTGGCGACCCCCGACTTTCAACACGAGTGTACATTGCTATATACTTTGTGGATGGTTAACGTAAGTTTATTATTATAGTATTATTTTTTTAAATGATTGGGAGGTAGAAGCCTTCTTGAATGACGGAATAACAAACTGACGAGTTTGACCGGTTATATACAGAATCTTCCGGTGTGGAAATTTTTGGAATCTTTTTTTTTTCTTTACAGAATATACGAATCGGGAGGTCAGGAACGCCGTACTTCTGGCAATTGCAAATAAAATGGGGATAGATGTCTTCTTCAAGGCAGATTAAGTGAATAAGATGAAACATTACATTAAGAAAACATTTTAAAAATTTCGTGTCAGACGGCCTCTTTTTAAATATCAAATGTTGTTCCATATTTATTAATATTTATTCACTGAAGATATGTCGATGGAATAAATTTTGTTGCACCGTTGGTAGCTCCGCTAAAGTCTGACGCCAGCAGCATGTTGCGATGTTTTTGTCGTTTGTTTTGTGTTTACAATTTAATATCCATGTGTTGATGAAAAATCAGGGTTTTCGCGTAGTCACTGCCAGATTTTAAAGTGAAATTCCCGTAAGTTACATTTTATCGTATAAATCTTTTATATAAAAGAACTATGAAAGATAGAAAGTTGGTAGTTTCTGATTAGATTCAGGTTACTATTTGCAACAATGTTGATTACAATAAATGTTCTACATTCAGAACAAACAAAAATATAATGACTTAAACGTTTAAAAAATGTTCAATTTTAAACATTTATTTTATAAAATATTTCACAAAAACCTATAACTAAACTATTTCATAGTAGTCTAAAATTGAGATAATTATGTGGTCTAAATACTTTTGAAATCTAATTTATCTACTTACTATGGTTTCGGTGAACATGAACTAAATTGTTTAAAGAGCAAAATAAAAACAAAATGGAATAGTAGACGAAAATATTAATAATAAAATAGACAGTAAAGATATTAAAGGGAAACTGGTATTAATTCACTTGTGACAATTTTCATTTACGTTGGGATCTAAGTTTCTAGAAATTGGGGTTTGAAAATGCCTAATTTTGACCATTATTTCTATTGCGTTCATATCAACGAGCTCGAATATACTACATAGAGTGGCTGTCCCTATAGTTTCAGCACTCTTGGAGGAGGCTCACCGAGATGTGGCCGCCAAGTTTTTTGAAGTTAAAATATACGAGTGGCGGTGTGACCTGGGTATAACCGCCCGTAACAAGCGCCAAACGTAATGCTATAATACTTGTTTCCCAGAGAGCATTGCTTTGACTGCAGAAAACATGGCTTCAATTTGCTTCAAAGATGGAGGGCGCTTCAGCCACTCAATGTAGCGTACTCTAGCTCCTTAGTTCATATACATGGGCCCTTAAGTCCAGTGGTTAATGTGGAACACGAAGTGTCGGCCATGAGTCCGGAACCTCACCTGACGGCAGATCTGCGCAGCGATCTCGTTGTGCGGCAGCCCGGACCCGGAGAAGATGGGGATCTTTTGGCCGCGAGCGATGGTGTTCATCACGTCGATGGTGGAAATGCCGGTCTGCACCATCTCCTCCGGGTAGATCCGGCAGTGCGGGTTAATGGGCATGCCCTGGAAATGAATGGTTAACAAACGAATGCAGGACGTCCGGGGAGAGAACGTCAAAACTTCCCAAAAAAGCTCTTAAGACAATTTTAAGCATATTTTGTCTCTCTTATCCCCATCACGGAGCGATGAAACTCATTTATGCGTACAGGAAATTCCGTATATGAGAAATACTGCGTTCGGGAAGAAAAGTATGAAATGAAAGGAGGTCTCATCATATTCTACACGACTTACACTTAGTAAGTCCCAAATAGTGTCAACAATACGCTAATTGTCATAAGTTTTTGTAGCTTAATTTAAGGATAATTACATACAAGCTGTCCGAGTACGAAACGTCGAAACTTCGCAAAAAAGCTCTTAAGGCAATTTTAAGCATATTTTGTCTAATAAACTACTGGGATGTTCCAAAAGGTTGAGCCGCAATAAGCATTCAAAAGTTGGTTTGAAAAATGGTTTCTAGGCAACAATTTGCATTGCAGAATCATAGAAACACTACAAAAATATGTAAATTATTTATTATTTACAAAAGAAATGAATATATTTGTTCAGAAAGAAAAAAATAACCGAGAAATGAAAAAGCAGTGGAAATGTGTAAATTTGGTGTTTTTTTTTTTTTTTTTTTTTTTTGACCCTCAGCCCCAGCGGGCTATAAAGCAGCGCCCCGGCGGGCAGAGGGCAGTTGAGCGCCTACCAGCAGTATCGAGTGCATCAGTGAATTGTGAACAGTGTTGACGGAACAGCAAATTGTACGGACAATCTCTCTCGGACAGATACTTCGGTGCTACGGCTACTAACTTTTGACATCTCCCTGGGTAACGGCGACTTTGTGATACACTGGTACATCTTCAGAAAAATTGTTGGATCTGGCTTGTATAAGGTTACTCTGTACTGGTGTGAGATCAGAATACATCTATTTTAAGAAATTACGTTTCTTTGGACATAACAGTTAACACATGTTTTTCTTCACTCTTCACCATTAGGGTGATTCAGGAGATATGGAAACCGAACTCCCGATCCATCTGCTCTTCGGTCTGCCTGGGTCGCGTTTTGCTGTCAGACCTGGTAACGTGCTCATTCCATTCTCTCCTTGTTCTTGTAAATTTTACTATGTCTGTAATGTCACATTCATTTCTTTTATCTTGGTGTTTCAATCTATCCCATCTTGTTACACCCAATATTGATATCAATGTTCTAAGTAGAGACTTATTTCTTCTATTATCAGCCCTTGTTTCTGTTCCATATGTTATTACTGATCTTACCATAGTTTGTAAATTTTTACTTTGCATTCTTCATTAAGATATTTGTTTCTACGTGTCACGTCTTTCAAATACCCCGATATTCTATGTCTTTTTATTACTTGTTCTCTCGACTCATTTATCCATTCTACATGGAATGTATCTGCGTTTCATCACTCCGCGAGTATATGGGTCAGGGCGTCCTCTCCTGCACATCATGAAATATTCCTTTTTTGGCAAATGTTCGTTTACACATTCTACATGGAATGTACCTGTACGCGTAAATGAAATTCATCGCTCCGCGAGTAGATAGGGGGCAGGGCGCCCTCACCTTCACGTCATGGAATATTCCTGTATTGACAAATGTCTTTTTACCCATTCTACATTTAATGTACGTGAGTTCCATCGCTCCGCGAGTAGATGCGGGGGGAGGGGGAGGGCGTCCTCACCTGCCCGTCATGGAATATTCCTGTATTGGCAAATGTCTTTTTACCCATTCTACACGGAATGCACCTGTACGCGTAAATGAAATTCATCGCTCTGCGAGTAGATAAGGGGCAGGGCGCCCTCACCTTCACGTCATGGAATATTCCTGTATTGACAAATGTCTTTTTACCCATTCTACATTTAATGTACCTGAGTTCCATCGCTCCGCGAGTAGATGCGGGGGGAGGGGGGAGGGCGTCCTCACCTGCCCGTCATGGAATATTCCTGTATTGGCAAATGTCTTTTCACCCATTCTACACGGAATGCACCTGTACGCGTAAATGAAATTCATCGCTCCGCGAGTAGATAAGGGGCAGATCGCCCTCACCTGCACGTCATGGAATATTCCTGTATTGACAAATGTTTTTTACCCATTCTACACGGAATGTACCTGAGTTTCATCGCTCCGCGAGTAGATGCGGGGAGAGGGGAGGGGGGAGGGCGTCCTCACCTGCTCGTCATGGAATATTCCTGTATTGACAAATGTCTTTTTACCCATTCTACATTAAATGTACCTGAGTTCCATCGCTCCGCGAGTAGATGCGGGGAGGGGTGAAGGGCAGGGCGTCCTCACCTGCACGTCGAGGTAGGTCTCCGCGAGGACGGGCGGGCCGCCGTCGATGGGGACGCCGCTGCCGTTGAAGGTGCGGCCCAGCATGTCCTCCGAGACGGGCACCCGCAGGATGTCCCCGGCGAACTCCACGGTGGTGCCCATGTTGTCGATGCCCGAAGTGCCCTCGAAAACCTGCACCACGGCTCGCTCCCCGTGCACTTCCAGCACCTGCCGAGGCACGAGCAGCGGTTTAGTCAACCTCCTCCTCTGGGGTTTCTGGACCTCATCACAGTTCCACAACCACCACATCCACACAAAAGTATAGAACAATTTCCCTCGAAAACCTGCACCACGGCTCGCTCCCCGTGCACTTCCAGCACCTGCCGAGGCACGAGCAGTGGTTTAGTCAACCTCCTCCTCTGGATTTTTTACCTCACCACAACCACCACATCCCCAGAAACCAACATACAGTGACCTTCTTCAGTGTGTTCTACTGGAGACTAAGGGAGGCCATGATGTCTTGTCCGAAACGTCAGCCACCGCGACAGAGAATAGTCTAGGTAATATGAATGGGTCAAAACCAGAAGAGACATTGTATAAATTCTGAAGAAAACATGTTTACTAAAGGCTATATTTCAGTGGCAATGCATTTTCGCGGCTTTAATGATATTTTTGTGATTGGACTTTACGGCAATTTGGTTTAAACAAACATATTTCTCTAAATTTATAAAATGTCAGATATACCGTTCTGGTTTTCACTCCGGGCTCGGCCCGGATAGCCCAGATAATACAAGCTCCGCCTGCGGAAGCCTACGTTACCATAAATTTTCTCTAGTCTACGTAATTGCTTTTTTCCCTCCGCGTACCTGTCCCGTGCGCCGGACGCCGTCGCCGAGACGCAGATGGACGATCTCCGCAAACATGGGGAACTTGACGTTGTCCAGGATGACCAGCGGCCCGTTCACTCCGGCCACCTGCCACAGCCACGTTCTCATTGGTTTGGTTGGTTGATTGATTAGTTTATTCCGGGCACCTCAACTGCTAAGGTCAATTCTCCCGTAAGTGTAGTGCGTGATTTCATCTCGCGCATTGGTTGGTTGATTGATTGATTAGCTTATTCCGGGCTCGACAAAGGCTAAGATCATTAATCCCGTAAGTGTAGTGTACGATTTCATCTCGCGAGGTGGCGGTGATCTTCCCCCGCTTGATGGCGGGATTTAGCGTTGATCTACACGAGGGTTTTCCCCAACCAGGTGTCTCCCACCAGCCAGGTGTCTCCCACCGCTCCAGCCGGTACAAACTTTAAGCTCCCCACTGGTCTCCTGGCATGTGGGGTAGTGTTAGTGCGTGTTAGTGTAAATGTGGGTAAGTGGGAAGGGTATGACAAGGAAGAGGAAGGAAGGATCGCGCGCGGTCCGTGGCCCGTTTATTAGGGTACTACTCCGGCATTCGCCTGGTGCTGATCGGAGACACCACGGAAAACTACCGACCACAACAGCCGGCCTCTAAAATTCTCTTCCATACAACGACTGAATTCCAATTAGCTCACAAGCTAGTCTCGGAAATCTTTCCATTGTCGGGACTCGAACCTAGGACCTCCGGGTCAAAGGTACTGCAGTGATATCAGTAGTTGCACTGAGCAAGTCTGCCGTTAATACCAAGTAGTGGACCGACTGAAGTGGCTCAGAACGTCAAGCTATGTCATTGGAGTGCTTCTGACCGCGTGGTCATTGGATTAAGTCCTGGCGGTTATAAGACATATTAAGGACATTCTTAGATGCACTGGAATTTTGTAACACATCGTTATAATGATACAAAACTAGTAGTGCTACAGAGTGACACAGACGTCCCCGGTCTGTTTCCTTTGGTCGCGGCTAGCTATTCAGACTTGCCACATACTCTTGTCCCCTGCTCCGCTGGTGAGGAGATACCTGGTTGAGGAAACCACGCTAGTCAGCGGTCCCACCATCCAGCGATGGAAGATCACCACCACCAGCTCCAAAGGAAAAACATGCACTACACTTACAGGACTTATGATCTCAGTAGTTGTCACACCCAGAATCACCAACAATCAACCAACTAACCACTTGATAGTGTTGTTATGGTTGTAGTTGTTGCTATGTATTGGATTAAGATATCTATTGATTATATTACTCGGGCAACTTTTCTTTAACGATGGATTGACGATTTCGGTTGGAGTGAGGGTATTAGTTACGAAGTCGGCCACTAGAGTATTTTAAGTAATGCCAACGTCTGTGAAATGAAAGTCAAAACTGCATCTTGTGCTTAACTTTTTCGGGAGTTTTAGGTGACTGCCTTGAAGGACCTGGCCCTGACTCAGCCATTTCTTTCGATATTGACAATAAACCTGAACTGGGGTTCTGCACTATGAAAGCAACTGGCTTTGACTAGCTTCTGTTTCGCGCCAACGACGTTTTAATGCTTGGAAGGTTGTCCTCAGTGCCCGCTGCGAGCTTTTGCCTTCAAGTGTTTATTGCACAAGGGAGAGGGATCAAGGTCATCGTTCAAGAAAAGTTTCGCGAGTAATAGTCAATTTTAAATAAAACGTTTAATTGAAATTGAGTGTCTATAATGAATAGATTATTTTAATCCTGTACATTTGAGACAAGCAGTCGTTGTCGTCGCGCTCACCGTGCGGTAGTTGATGAGCGGCTGCGTGCGGAAGTTGCGCGTGGCGGCCTCGGCCTGCGCGCGCAGGAAGTCGTCCATGGAGGGCGGCAGCGGCGTCGCCTGCGCCTGCAGCTGCTGCAGGATCTCGTCGTTGTCGTCGGGCGTCGCCTCCGCCGGGCCCTCGCCCTCCGCCGGCGGCGGCGGCACCTCCGGCGCGCGCTCGAGGCGGCGCGGCCGCGGCGGCGCCCTGCGCGGACGCGAGGGCAGGCGCGGTCAGGCACACTGGCAGCCACATGCACACAGGTACACACTGGCAGGCACATTCAAACAGACAGGTACACACTGGCAGGCATAAACACACAGGTACACATTGGTAGGCATAAACACAGGTACACCTTGGCAGGCACATACAAAAGACAGGTACACACTCGCAGGCATAAACACACAGGTACACATTGGCAGGCATAAACACAGGTACACCTTGGCTGGCACATACACACAGGTACACACTGGCAGGCACATACAAAAGACAGGTACACACTGGCAGGCATAAACACACAGGTACACACTGGCAGGCATAAACACAGATACACCTTGGCTGGCACATACACACAGGTACACACTGGCAGGCACATACAGGTACACATTGGCAGGCACATACAAAAGACAGGTACACACTGGCAGGCATAAACACACAGGTACACATTGGCAGGCATAAACACAGGTACACCTTGGCAGGCACATACACACAGACAGGTACACACTGGCAGGCACATTCAGGCACTTTGTACATACAGATAGGCAGGCACGAACACACAGACAGGTACACACCTAGCAAGTACATTCAGTACGTACAGGTAGGAAGGCATATATTCACAGACACGTATACACGCTGGCACATACAAAAGACAGGTACATACTGGCAGGCACATACACACAGGCACACATTCGCAGGCACATTCATAAATACAGGTACTGGGAGGCTCATTCAAACAGGCTGTACATACAGATAGGCAAGCACGTACACAGCGACAGGTATACACTGGCAGGCGCATTCACACAGACAGGTACTCTCTGGCAGGCACATACACACAGTCAAGAACACACTAGCAAGCACATGTACACAGACATGTACACACTGGCAGGCACATTCAGGCAGCACATATTGACAGGCAGGCACATACGCACACACAGGTGCACATAAGTAGGCACATACACACGGACAGGTACGCAGTTACGCATCTGCAGGTACATAGTGGCAGGTGCGGTCAGGCAGGCGCAGATAGGTAGGTAAATACGTGCACAAACAAGGAGGTATGGACGGGCAGGAACACTCTGGTAGGTACGGGGAGGCAGGCACAGATTGACATGTACACTCCGACCGGTGTGGACAAGCAGGAACGTCAGGCATTATGACAGGTATGGATTGGTATGAACACGCCGACAGGTAAGTACACGCAGGAACAGCCAGGTAGGTACACGCCGGCAGGTACTAATAGATAGGCAAAGACATGCCAACAAGACATCCAACATGCAGACACAGATAGGCAGATACAATTGGCAGGTATGGACAGACACAGACGGAGAGGCACATTTGGGAAGGAGCTGGCAGTTAGAGACATACAGTTACAAATAGGTAGGATCAGACTGACAGGTACACACTGGCAGGTACACACTTGCAGATACACATTGACAGGTATACACTGAGAGGTATACACTGGCACGTAGGGTCAGGCAGATACAAACAGGCAGTAACGAATATGCAGTCACAAACGGGGAGGCACAAACAGACAGGTAAATGCTGGCAGGTTCGGACAGGCAGACACAGATGGGGAGGCACATTCTGACAGGTACACACTGGAGGTATAGTCAGTCAGGAACATTCAGGCAGGAATATTTAGGCAGGTTTATACTGCAAGATATACGCAAACAGCCACAGCCAAGCAGGTAGGAACAGACGGACACAAACAGAGGAGGACATTTAGACTGGTGGTAGATACGGGAAGATAAGCAGACAGCTGCTGCGCCGCTGTTATTAACGGGTATTCTATGTACAGTATTCAGAATTGGCTTTGACTTATAGAGTGTTAATGTTTCATAAATAACGTTAATACAAATCAGTTTTTTTCTACATTCCGAAGTTTGTTCGAATTATCCAAAATTTGAAATTTGCTGGGTTCGTATTAGCGGGGTTCTACTGTGCTTCCATTTAGGACGAAACGTTATGCAAAAAGTCTCATTACTATTTACACTCTATAGATATAGTTGCCGCGTTGTCGTAAGCCTTAACGATACGCCAAGCAAAATCTCACTATTACTTATCTGCTATCGTTTTAAATTTGTAATGTTGTACATTTATGACTACGAACTGACTTCATTGCATCTTAAAAGCCACGAAGAATGTAAAATTTGGAATGGAACGCAACAAGAAGTCTCAAGATGTTGAACCTTTGGTAGTCTAAATATCGTTTCATTCTCATATAGTTTTACTGGAAATATTGCATAACTATTTATTTTTATAATAATGTTAATAGTACCAATATAAATTGTAAACTTTTTCAAACTAAGTAAATAACGTAATAACACGTACTTTTCTCTTTAAAATAATTCTTACATGACTTACTCTTACTATTCAAAATTCTCCCCTACGTGACTAATATTGGAAACCCTGAAGTTAAAAATAATGCTAATTAAAATACAAAAAGTGTTCTTAATTTGTATCTTGTGAGTCAGCTTGATCCTATATATTGTATTCAATTAACTTACGTCTTGCACGGGGAATCGCCACAACTGCATATTGGTCCTGTCGGCTCTGTACTACCATCTTTTTCTTCTTTCTCTTTTGCCTCGGACGCCGCGCTGAAACAAAAATTAACGATGTACAGCAGTTCGCCTTCCGATAGAAAAATGAAACGTGGCTGTGTCGGAGTCACGGCCGCAAGACTTTTAGTCGCACAAAACGTCACGAGAGTTGAATTATCCAAAGTATCGCGGGTTGCCTCATCGTGGAGGCTGCCGTACAGTGTTGCCAGATGTGTTTAGAGGGATTCCGCCATGTCCGTTTCAGTTTCCGCCGAAAATCCGCTGAACTGGTTTTATATATCTCGCCTAAATCCGCTAAACGTGAAATAAATTATTTTTCCATATTTAAATGTTCTATTAATTTATTATATTAAAACAAAAATATGATTGCGAAATATAGTGGCTTCATTGAACCCGCAATTCAATTTTTAGATAATATAGAATGCATTACTTGGGTGAAAATTTGCAAAATAATAACAATTGATTTCAGGTATTATTTAACTTATTATACAAGTATTATATTATTTATTCTTGCTAGTAACATGGATTTAGAAATTTTAAAAATATACATCTGTGCAAAACAACTTATTAATAAAGGTTAATGAAAACTTGTGCTTTACTAATTTTACTGCTTTACTACCTTTATTAATTTCCGCCGTTTATTCCGCTGTCCGCGAAACTAATTTTTTTGCCTCCATACGAGTTCAAAATCCGCTGAAAACGGTGGGAATTCCGCTGATATGGCAACACTGCTGCCGTATCTGGCACGTAACACTCACTTCATCTTTTGATCGATTGATTAGTAATTATGGCCTCGTCAACTGACGAGGTAGTTGGTCCCGTAAGCGTAGTGAATGTTTTGTCGCGGGAGTTGGAGGTGATCTCCGCTCGAAGGCGAGGTCCGGCGCCGACCTAACTGTCGGCTCGCGGGGGTTTTCCTAACCAGTTACCTCCCATTTGGGGACACCGCGCCAGCGGGGACAAGCTCTAGGCTCCCGACCGGCCTCCCGGCGTGTGTGGTAGTGTGGTACATGTAAGCATAAGTAAGGGTAAGGACAAGTAGGATAGGACAAGGATGTGGAAGCGAAGATCGCGCGCGCGGACCGTAGCCCGTTTGTCAGGGTAGTGCACCGGCATTCGCCTGGTGTTGATCGGTGAAACCACGGAAAACTATCGAGCAGAGCAGCGGACCTCACTTTAGTTGATTATACTTATTTTTGTGAATGAACAATAAAAATTGTATATGACCTATGAGGTAGAGTACAATCTGCATACGTTTTCTTGTGTTCTGTAATCCTTTCCTCAACTTTTAATCATTATTACAACTAGGTAAAACGTATAGTTCATCAAGAGAATTAGATCACGATTCCTTAAAGACTCCCTTCGTTCACCTTAAATCATTTACCCATCTTCCCCTTCCTAAAATTCCACCCACTAACACCCCCGTTAAAATTATCCCAAATAAGTCCAAAACCTGTCATCTATAGTTTCTTTCACTGGCTTATTAAAATACATCAGACCCCTGTGAAAGGAGGTTACGCATGCGGATGTTCATCCTTAAAAGTTAATGTGTAACATTTTGTATAATGAACATCCCTGAAAGGCAGAAATGCCGAGCAGGCAGAAATAAATTGTAAGAAACTTTTAATTATAAATAGTTCAATGATGAATCAATGTACTAACAAAGCTTCGTTAGCAACATTTGAAAAAGTATAAATTTTCGCTCCCGAGTTTTAGGAAACGTGTTTACATGGGTAAAAGAACTACAGATTTGATTTTTTAAATAAAATAAATAGTAAAAAATACAAACTCACACTCCCTCTCCTCTTATCACAACTAGCAAAAAGAGAGCTCCAAAAACGTGTGAATAGTGAAGCTACTTTTATGTTCAGAAGCAAAACAAGAATCTGTCTCAGCATGTGCTCAATGGATCAGGGAAACTGGACAAAATGCCTAATTGAAATGAAGGTTATTGACACAAAAGATGAAGTACATTACTTATTAAAGGTATATAATGTTTTTTAAAACTATACAATTCAAATATAAACTAATGTATTATACTCGTACAGGGTAAGTCATGTAGTGTAATAGTACACATATACAGTGTAACCTCTTGTATTTTTTAAACGCTTGAATGGCAATGCAGTTATCAAGTGTATGAGGGATGAGATTAATTGATGTATGTATTCGTTTCCATTTTATCGCTTGTATTTTACGAGATATTGAAGTAACCTAAACAGAACTGTACATAATTTTTTGTCTATCACGACAAGCGTAAAAGTCGAATCTAATGATACACATATTGCCATATGTTAAATAAGCATTTTTTGAGTAATTTGGATTGTTTGACTCGTGTTTAACGGATTTTGTAATGCCCCAAGCGCGTTACAAGATCGTTGGGGTACCTTGAGAGCTGCGTTACCTCGGGTGGTAGACTATTACATTCAAAATATCAGTTAAATACGAGTCGTCACAAAATCAAAACTACTTTAAAATGTTTAATATATGACAATGTGTATATTTTTGGATTTGACGTTTTACGCTCGTCTTGATAGGCTAAAAAATGTGTAGTTCCATTTGAAAAATATAAAGGTACCTCAAAATGTCGTAAAAATACAAGAGATGAAATGAAAACGAATTCAATATGGAATATTACATTTGATTTTTTTTTAATTAACTTGTAAATCTTACCTTTCTGCGTTCTGTTCTAAGGGATCATGGTCTTCCTTTTCTTGCCCCTGTTCCTTTCCCTGCTCTTCTGCTTCAGTTTCCACTGGCGAGCCTCTGCTCCAAGAATGAAACATTATATTAATAAGTAGAGCCCGTATGTTAACGACATGTCATCTTTTTTTGTTGGTGTTATTTCCAAGGAAAATATAAGTCAAGCATGCTTTTATCTACGACTAAAATTATGCAATTTTTATGTGTCGAGTATCCGATACAGTCGTGGGCACCAGTATAGTGATGGGCACAGCAACTGTAAGGGGGGGGGGTAATAATAAGACTTCCAAACAGCGATAGCCTCTCTGCATTGAATCTCTATGACATGTGTGTCTTTTAAGTTTGCAACCCCGGAATATGAATTGAATGTGGCCTCTCAGTGGTCGAAGGTACACTTCAGTAGTTACTGGTGTGCTCCACGTGACGTCTGCGCATCGGTACGTTGTGGATTAGTTAGCGGAGGTGTGTCCAGTTATTAAGGATTTAAGTCAATTCGTCTGTTTTGTACTTGCAACCCGCCTTATGCGTAGTGTAGCCAGGGAGAGAGAGGTTTATAATCAACGTTTTTATACGTGTTTTCACCTTTTCAGAGTAGGCCACGACCAAAAACGTAATGCCCATAACTGCAAATGTTTCTGACGTGTAGGGCAATGATGAGCATGGAGTGCCCATCCCTGTAATTTGAAAAAATTACTTTTTATTCATTGCGGTAATGTTAGTATTGAATTTTCCAACCATGTTTTCCTTGTTAAGTAAAAATATACATTTAGAGCGATGTTGAACAGTGATGAGCAGTGCGTCCATCACTAAAATTTTAACTTCCCCAAAACGGTGTCTATAAACGTTCGGGGATTAAATGTAAAGACGTATTTTGATGATCTAAAAGCTCGCAAAAACGATCAATAAAATGCTTTGCTAATTGCATAGATAAACGACATAAAAATTGATATAAACCATTTCATATTATTAAATTTCGCTGATTGTGAGGCATGAAGACGCTCTGAAGAGAAAGTTAAGTTCTCACAGTGAACAATTAAATCTGTTGTATATGTTACTGATGCAATTGAGGCTTATTTCCTTCGTTCAAGTGAACTTAGTTTGCAAACTGATGGTTTGGACTTTTCTTGACTACGAAATCTCTCTCTACTTTTCGTGCATGGTCACAAAAATCTCTCTACGTTTCAGACGAGTGAACTTTGTTTTGAATTACAAATGATTTTAATAGCAATGTATCCGAACGCCACAAGAATTCTCCAAGAAGCAGCTGTAGCTGTATTTCAACCCATCAAGAGGGTGTGGAAGTAAGAAGTGCTAACATGGCGTTGAGAACATCCTTCTGAGATCCGCACTAGAATAGTCTTCGTTCCAGTGTTGGAGAAGGTTGTACGTACAATAAAGCCAAACTTTCCAAATGGTTATAGACTTTGTGGTCTTGTTCCCTGGAGCTCTGGAGAGTATTGATTTCACTAAATAACTAGGTCTATGTACAAATACGGATAATGAAAACATTGTAACCACAACACACATAACAAATCATTGACATTTGAAAAAGTTTGCGATATTCTTGGAGAAGAACGAGTATCGAAGTTACATTATTTACTAGGCTGTCCGGGTGACGCCGCGTCCATGGCGAAGGTGCCAACGTTTCGGTCGCCATTCTGCGACCTTCCTCAGGGCGTAATGAGGAAGGTAAAGGATTACGCCCTGAGGAAGGTCGCAGAATGGCGACTGAAACGTCGCCACCTTCGCCATGGACGCGGCCTCACCCGGACAGCCTAGTAAATACTGACTCCGGCCGCGGAAGCCTACGCTCTCACGAAGTTACATTGTTTACATTAAGAAAGTGGAAGAAGAACGCGGCGTGGAATTCTTCGTTTTGTACAAGTTGTATCAAAAACTTTCAGAGAAAGCAGAAGTGGATTCAGAGGTGGGTGGTCTGGACATGTATCTCAATGCGGAAACATATTCTGAACAGCCGGATCAAGTGACATCGGAAGATGGTGCAACAGTCATCGGCACCTCTTAATACAGCGCCAAACTGTGAACCGCTACAACCGAGAACACCGTCTCCAACTCGCAAGAGGTGAGCCGAGACGTTCGAATGTTCCAACATTAATAGAGCGATATGTCCAAAAACACCAAAAAGGAAAACCAAATGCTATGTTCAGCAAATGCCGTATGTGATAACGTCCAGACAATGGAAAACCCTCCTACGGAAAGGTAGATGCAAAAGAGAATAAAAAAGGGCGGAAAATAAGGATAAATTCAGTTGCTAAATTAAAAAGAAAAATCATCTATCACGTGGTGTAGCCAATATCCATGTTTTGTGGGTCCTTAATAGCGAAAAATCGATTGACAGCAAAACATCTGTCTGTCCGTCTGTGAACAACGCTAGCGGCAAAACCGTTCAGCCGATTGTCTCCAAGATGTATATTCCTCAGTCGATTTGGCTGATATCGCGACCCCTTGAATTTGAAACCGATATTGTAGATTTGGGAGATGAAGTCCCTTGGACAATTTCCAAATTTTCAAAACAAATGACCTCATTGTTTTTATTAAATTTTGTTATTTGATAGTGTGAAGGACGTTTAAGAGAATGGTGTGGGTTTCATGTTAGTTGAAAACTGATTTTTCAAAAACTGCAAAAGTTCGATTTTTTCGGCGTCATAGTAAACTACAATTAAGGAGATATATATTTTACCTTAATGAAATCCGTTCCTCAAAGATGGATTTTTAAATATGGTCTTGTATAATTTTTCAAAAATTTGAGTACTTTTCGCGTAATTTTGCGGGAAAATACGAGAAAGAAAATACGTACTGTTTTAGCGCTACTAGTTCTTTTCTTTCGAAATGCAAGTTTTTCTTTTAATTTTTTCTGACGAAAACTTGGAATTGAAAAGAATTATAAAGCATCTGAAAAAAGTTAATGAACCACGAGTTGTACGAATGAATGAAGTACTAGGTGGCAGAATGATGAACATCTCATTCACTCATAGATCAATTTATTATTATTATTATTATTATTATTATTATTATTATTATTATTATTATTATTATTATTATTATGGACCGTATCAATCTCGTAGAGGGCAAGAACCTCCGGTTGCCAGGTTACAAAGTGATAAAATTATCGAGCACCCAATTCGGTAACTTCCTTATATAGACGCTATATACACACAAAATAAGAGAATGTAACATTATTCACTTTGTCACTGACAAATTTAGCACTGTTCACTTACATTTATATTACTCTCATCTGTCATCTGGATCTTGGTGAACGTAAGTTCAGCAACTATAATTTTTCGTAGATCGCCATAATATGTTACATTTCCTTTAATTCCACAAGAGAATATGTTTCTGTCTTGTTGTGTCTGAGTTAGTTTTCTGTCTTGCATTTACATTGTTGTCGATCCTTGGCGTCCTACTTCGCAAGATCCCAGTATATCAACTTCTACTGAAACCAATGCTTCTTGCAACTCTTTATCTTCTTGCTAGTCTATCTTCGGTTCCCAAAGTTCGTACGTTGAGAGTTCCTATCATAATTCTTTGAAAACACATTCGTGGCTTTCGATTGTCATTCTCAAACTTTAATTTTGCTTCCGTTTCCGTAGTTTTGAAACCATTAATATTTCTTTGTCCGCCATTTTCGCAAGGACATTTTTGCAATATACCGTTTTTTCCTTTCCTTTGTTTATATTGTGCTCTTTTCCACTTCCAAAATTTCTCAGATTTTTTTATCAACTAAGAATCTTCTTTCTCTATTTGATCCATCCAGTTTTCCCACATATATTCATCATGATCTTAAGATATCAGGTCTTCACAGTGTTACCATTTTCGCGCTACTTACTTAAATATATTCACTCTATTTTACTATAACATTTTACCAACAGTACAGACGACGATAGCAAAACTATTCTATGCACTCGCACTCGGTCGTCTCCTCGGAACAAGGTTCACAGGCGCCATGCAAATGGCATTGGTCACGTGTTACAGCATATTCAGTGACGCTGACGAATCTTAAGAAATGCGCACGCACAAAAATCGCAGGTCGGTTTGTAGACAGGGCCGCAAACCTCCCATCACAACGAGAAAGCAGAAAACTTTAAAACTAATTGCCGCCTAAAAAATAAAATTGCGGTTGATAGAACAGTAGTCCACTCGATACACGTTTAAAATAAACGCTGAAATAATTTTAAAATAAATTGAAGAAATAACACCGGTGGTTATACAACTCTGTACCTGTCCCCAAAACTGTCCCAGCTATCCTTTTGTTTACTTTCACATCGTGAATCGTCATGTCATGTTAATGTCAAAATAAAAAGGTTATGTCCTCACAGTAAAACAGCCTTAAGATATGATGTGATGCCTTTAGTTTAAAGGTATACGATTTATTATGTTTTCAAACTAAATATTCTTAAATGTTTTTCTTACAAAGCATGACGTTTTAGAGGAAAAGGGGTCCCGTTGCTCTATAAGGATGTCAGACTACGAGTATTATGTACTCTTCTACATTAATTTCAGGTTTTGCTGACAATAACCACGATCTTAGTTCAGACATCTACTTTTGAATTCGTATCAATGAGTGAAATACTGGTAAATAAAATAAATAATCCTGCGTAGGGACATTTAGCGAAAATATAGAAAACTACAGTATGAAGCAACCATCGAGTGCAGGATGTGCATGGGTGCCTAGAAAGAAGCCACATAGCAACAGCAGAAACGCATGCCAACGTAGTGCAGATACTTATAATCAATAGCATTATATAACTACTTAGATTGAAAAACCTTCTACTTACTTATCCTCCATTTTCTACTGAACACCGTGCTTGGTGTAGGGAGTAACTCCATCGCGTTTTATCAATGTCGATGAAAAGATTCCCCGGCAACGACTGTAACTAAAGGCAACGAAATAAAAATAAACAAAGTAAATATTTGATGCCAGAGAAAATCTATTTCATCTTACGACATCTTTATAATGTACAATAAACTGTACCTGAAATTATATTACTTAATTTACATTTCATATTTTAAAATTATCAGTTATTGCAGTAATTGTACTGTTTTCTCCAAATTTCTTTATCTTTTCATTCTCCTTCCTTTACGGTTTTCTTTCGTGCTCTTGATTACTCTTTGAATGCATATTACTGCTGGTCTTTCTCTCTTCCTCTACCCTGCAGGTACTCAAGCAATGCGCATGCACTCTGTAGGCAATGATTTCAGTATCTTTTTTTGGAATTCTTGTTTCACACACTTCTTTTTACATCGGCGAATTATCGGCAGAAAACCTCTTAATTCAGGTTCCTGGTAACAAAAAGGTGGAGAAATGCAGTTGCTATATTCAGAACAAATTTCTCTAACAAGTAGCCAAAATCCATGTTGTGTGGGTCCTTGATACCGAAAAACCGAATGACGGCAAAAAAACGTCTGTCTGTCCGTCTGTGAACAACGCTAGCAGCTAAACAGTTCAGTTGATTTCTTTCAAAATTGTTATTCCTCGATCGATCTGTGTCCCAGTACCTTTAATATGAACTCGATATTTTAATTTTGAAGGTACCTTACATGAAGTGATATTTCAACGTAAATACACGTATTGGGGTCCCCTGATACCGAAAGAGTGGTTCTTTTCAAAACGTCCGTCTTTCTGTCCATCCATTCTTGCACCTAAATCATGCGTCCATTTTTTTCAAAAATGAAGAAACCCCTGTTTGTCTGGCTCGAATTGCATTTTTAAGATTTATACATGAGCAGCAATTTGTTAACAATATTATATTTAAAAATACATGTGTTTTAAACAATGCCATATGTTTCTCGAAAACTCAACCGTTTTATGTAAAAATTAGCTCATAATTCCATTTTTTCTTGAAACGTTTGGAACTGATCACGATAATTGCACTCTTTATATGAATTAAAGTTTATTTTGGGGTATTTTTTGCTTTTTCAAAAGTTACACTAATGCATTTTTTTAAAGATTTCTCACGCCAATAACATGTACATTTCGAGAGATTTGCAAACACTATTTCATTAGTGAGCTTAAATGCTTGAAATGACTTGAAATAAATATTTTCGAAAATCAAGATTTTCTGAAAAAACAAACTGAAAATATCACATTTACTGTAAAGTTTAAATACTATTTTCTTTTAAATCATCTTCTAATTTTTTAATGAATATGCTATGTAGAATGAGGCTTTACTCTTCTTTAGTTTCCTTAAAATAATATTTCCGTTCTATTAGGAAACCGAAAAACAGAGAAAATGTCAAAAAAATGTACTTCGGGCTCCGATGGATGACAGCTGGCAAGAGTAGGGCAAGCCCGAATATCTAGACCAAAGAAAATAGAAATCGAGTATTGGAAAGTCTGTGCCATTCTGTAGCACCACTAGTTACTATCTCGCATACTGATTAAGCCAGTGTAGAGAAAGAATTGTAATGCCGTTGGAAAAAACTGCAATTTTTCGACAGAAAAACTCTTGTTGTCGGACTAGAGCAAAGAAAAGTAGATAAAATGTCGTCCCCATATATATATATATATATATATATATATATATATATATATATATATATATATTGGAAATTTCTTCCTGTGTTTCGGGGTGTATGGAACGGAATTGAAGATTGTAGAATGACCTGTAAAAAGTACCTTTAAATAATTTAAACTTTCGCTTCTAATTCCCTATGACGTGTTTTACAGGTGATGGCTAAGATGAGTTAATATAAACAGAAATTGAGGTATGATAATTTTAATTAACCGCTCCTGGTTGTACCTCCTATATGTGGAGGGACTACAAAGGCCTAACGCAACACAATTGTGTTTATACGACGGTGAATACACATCGTCCGATAATGTAATATGGAACAATTTGTTGGGATCCGCACAAAAGTATTGTGGCGTCACCAAATAATATTATAATAATTTCATATCGAAATAGCTCCCATCACAGTTAAGTAGGTCGCGGGACGGGGCTTTTGTTGCGAAGAACCCTAACGACCGCCAGGCCGCGCCCGTGCAGTGACAGCCGCCCGCCGCCAGCTGATGAGGGTGCCTCTTAGTAGCGGACACATTTATGACCTGTCATATACACCTCGCGCTGCCACCCTTCGCGGAGCCACCGAGCGAGCTGCATTACAGTATGCAGTGTAAAAATTTAGAAAAGATTCAGCGTAGGACAGCTGAATTTACTTTCAGGGAGATGAAAATGGCGGGTTGGGGTTCACTCGAAAACAGGCTATCAGTAGCAAGACTGTGCGCTTTGTAAACAGCTTGTAGTGGTAATCAAGCTTGGAAAGAAATTAATCGGCGGCTGAGTATTCCAACATACATCTGGTGGGGGGATCACAGGCACAAAATAAATTCAAGACCACAGAATATGGATGTCAAGTATATGGATGTCAAGGATGGATGTCAAGAATATGGATGATCAAGCTTGGAAAGAAATTAATCGGCGGCAGAGTATTCCAACATACATCTGGTGGGGGGATCACAGGCACAAAATAAATTCAAGACCACAGAATATGGATGTCGGAAAATTTTCTTTCACAAATAGAACGATAACGGAATGGAATAGAATGCTTGCAAAAACCTCTAGACACTACCTCGAAACGTTGAACAGTTAAGGAAATTAATTTAGGGTATTACTAAGTAAATGAGGGACTCAACTGAGTAGGTTATATAGCGATGCGTAGGTGATATATTGTGAAGTGAGGTGTCGTGCAGAGTAGAACAGAGAAATAACGAAGGAAGTGATTAAAGGATCATAGTGAAGTGAAGTGAAGTGAAGTGAAATGAAGTTAAGTGAAGTGCAGTGCAGTGTGGTCTTAATTGAACAAACATTCAGGATGGAGTTAGATTATAGAAGTTTCTTTTTCTAAAGGTAATTTAATGTTTTATGAATCAGCCAGTGTTTATAACATTATTTTTATTATTAATGTTATTAATATTACTATTATTATATATTTATTTTAGATTTAGATTTATTTAGTCAAAAAACAGTAAAATCTGTATGTGACGTAGGTAATTAGTATTACTGTATGTATATTTTTTTCATGTTAGCATTGCATGTTGCATGTTAGCATTGCATGTTGGCATTTGCATGTTAGCATTTGCATGTTAGCGATATCTTATTTACGCAATTAGCTGCTACAGGATTATATCCATTTGCAATTTAAATAAATTTATCTTATCTTTTGCACCAAAATCTGTCGACCCAGTGACAGGTGCTAAAACGAACAGTATTGAAAGTCAAATTGCAATATTGCATTTCCAGGCTTGTGATTTTTTCAAAGTAGTTTTTATATATTTAAAAAAATTTAACTATGTTTTGTAAAAACCCTGTAATATCTTCCTTCAAGTTTGCCTAGGTTTGAGAAGATTACAATATGTTATTTGGTTAGGATATTTTCACGTGATTACAAATATATGTAAGTTTACTTAAGTTGGTAGTAGCATGGTGCAGAACGTCATTACTTATTTGCAGGGTGGTATGAAGACAAAAGACGTGTGCACTATGCTACGCCCCCCCTCCAATATATAAAAATTATCCCCGCAACTGATGCGAGGAAGAACGTGCTGTTGTAGCAGCACTAGTTTTGGAACAAAGTGCGGGGTGAAAATAAACACGTCAAAAGTGATCACATTGAAATGAACCAGTTCTTTGTTACATTAATAACAAACAAGGTTTTATTATGAATCTTTTTTAGTTGGAACAGGCACCTTACAGTATTCGGTTAGGTTTTTAGGGTTCTGAAACGTGCCAACACATGTTTCATTTCTTTGGTATTTAAGAAAGCGCCCAGGTCGTGATTCATGCTGGCTGTTCCATCCAGTGGATGCGACCCAGATATCCTGCTATTTGAAACAGTTGGAGAAAAGACTGTCTCAGTAAAGTAATGGTTTTGTTTGAATAGTTTCAAACATTGTACAACTATTTTCGTACAAACGTATCCTGTAACGATGTCTAATTTGTGTAATGATTTGGATTGTCAGGAAGGAGAAGAAGTTGAGTTATTTAGGTAGTGTGTTTCATTCTTGAGTAGCAAGTTTTCCACTTTTTTCTATTTTTCCTTTTGATTTTAATTGTTCCGTAATGTTTATGTTTTTACCTAGCTTTCCTTTCAACGATGATGAACTGAAGGAGTTGTTGGAAGAAATGGAAAATGATGATTTTGACCCTACAGTGTTTAGTGGGTTATGTAGTGAAGACTGCTTATCTGAATGTTTCGAAATTGATTCTCCCGATAATGGTCTTCATTTAAAGAAGTCTCTTAATCCAAATACTTTCGATACAAATCCAGCACATCTTCAGGAAAAATATGTGGTAATTATGAGACAAAATATAATAGACGTTATTACCCATTTATTATCAGCTTCAATTGTTGTACTCATAATTTTAAAGAAATCATTGCTGCTCGTTCTTTTGCATTTCATGAAACTTTCATAAATTACAAAGATTTTAAATCAAAAACACAAGAAGTTCATTCATACATTTAATGTTTTAACGTTAAGATTTGTTAACGAATTAGTTGGTTCCAAATCATGAGATGGGGATATTTGATAATATACTATAAGATTTATAGATATATTTTTGTAACCTTTTTTTAACAAAATGAATATTAATTTAATAAACATTTAAAGGTTCTTAAAATATTACACCACTTTTAATACTGACAAAAAATTGATTCTCACCAGAAAATGAGATTAAGAAATGGGAGAAACGATGAGACAAAAAATGAGCTAATGAATTATATTTAGCTATCACAGAACTTTTAGAAAGTTTCCTTCAAGAAAATCTTTTTTAAACGAAAGAAATCAAATTCTATTGACATGTGTTATTTTATGGTTATGATGGTTTAACAAGAAAAAACGAATGATATAAAATAATGAATAACACGGATATTTAGACAGTATTGGCTTCAAGAAATGTTCGGCAGTCGTATTAATAACACATTGCTCACAAGAGTGTATTTGTTAATTGTTATATATTAATGTGCACAGTTAAGTACTTTTATGGGAACAAAAATATGGACATAATATTGCTCTTACATAATATTGGCACATGGCTCTTACATAATATTTAAAAGGAAGTGATATAATGATATCTTATCGTGTTCTATTCTTTTCAACTTCAGTTGCGATTCCTGTTCTTTACCGCCAGGAAAGAAATAATCATTTTTCTTATTTTTAATGTTTAGCTTTCCTGTTCTTCTCAGTATGCACAATAAAAAAATTCATGCAGAACATTACAAATATGACTTAATCTTGAAACTTTAAAGAAAAGAGCATATGAAAGATCTTATTTTTAAAATAGCTGGTTTGCTTCATTCAAAATCAAAGAAGATTTTGTTTTCACTTTAAATCGATACATTCCGTTGTATTGTATGTTGTGATTTAATTTAATTTTAATTCTGACACTATTGTGACAACGTTCCTCAACAAGCCAGAATTTGGCCTATGACGTTTCTGGAGTAATCCTCCGTTAAACTAAACTTCTAAACTAGTGGAGTGATCATCCATTAAATTATCCTCTAAACGTCGTCCGTAAGTCTTATCAGTTGTCAGAAGGACCGCCAGGTAGCATCTCTGCGTACACGCCTCAGACGCGCTCCTGCGTTACTATCCTGGGTATTTTACATTCGCGAGTTCTTTACATGAAGTCCCTGGGACATTTTAAAACATTTCTCAAAAACCGCTTCAAATTTTTCTTTACATTTCTTGCAAGAATAGAGTAAAATACCCTTATAAAGCTGGCATATATCCGTAACTCAGAATTTTTGAAAATTTCAAAGTTTGAATTATTTCAGGCGTTTTCCTACAGCTACAAAATTAAAGATTGAGATTAATCCTTCCCATGAAGTTTGTTGTTCTTTCAATCAGTTCTTTCAATAAGACCATGTATATTTTTTGAAAAAAATTAGTAGTTTGTAGAACATTTTAGACAATTTGTAGACAATTTTAAAAAAATAACAAAAGCAAGATTTTCTCAAAAACTGTTCTCAATTTTTTCTTTAAACTTTTGGAAGAGATAGTGCGACGTTCACTATATGACATAAACTCCATATCGCTCTATTCTTTTGTTTTAAAAAAATACAAACATTTAACATTTGTACTGCTTTCTCAAGTTTTTATTTACGTTAGCGGCGATTTCTTCATATTAATATGTTAACGAGTACATGTTATTTAAATAATGTCTTATAAAGTTTATCCAAAACCCAACAGGTTTGTGTGAAACTTAGCTCAAAATTCCGCATTTTCAGAAACGTTCAAAAGCCATTTTTTCAAAAACCGGCTCCAAATTCTTTCTTCACACTTTTTGAACATATAGTGCTTATTGCACTGTTTAAGATGACATAGGATTAATTTTGCTGTATTCTTTTTTTCAAAAATTATTATTATTATTATTATTATTATTATTATTATTATTATTATTGGCGTATAGGCCATTACTGACCACGCTACACGATTGACGTGTGTAATTCTTCCAGGATCAGCTTTTCAGCTGTATCCTTGGATTACAAAAAGGTTGTTACGCCTTGAAGTGCGAATTATAAGATGAAAGGATGATGATGATAGGTGAAGGGACAATCACAAATACGACCATGTCTCCACAGGACTCGAACCTGCAGCCTCCTCGGCACAGACGACGGCAACCGCACCCGTCTGCGCCACGGGACCGACTATTATTATTATTATTATTATTATTATTATTATTATTATTATTAAAGCTATAACATCCCATTCTCTGGTGAGGTAGCTCAAGAAAAACTTACCAGGTGAGCTAAAATTGGCGAAAAAATTACACACACATTTTTTTTAATTATAGAAAATTTTCAGAAATTGCACAAGTAATTTTATTGAAAGATTTCTCACAGTTATTCGCATGTTTTCAGCTATTTGTAAACCTGATTGTATTTGTGAGTTAAATGTCTTGTAAAGTTTTTCAAAAACTCAAAAATTTTCTGTCAAAAAAATTCAAATTTAATGTAGCGCTTAAACGCCATTTTCTTAAAAACACTCCATATTTTTTTAATAAAAATTGCCATTTCTTTTTTTAATATTCTTAAAATTATTATCTATTAGAAAACCGAAAAATTAAGAATTTACAAATGTTCTTTGTCGGCTACAGATGGCCGCAGACAAGAGAATGGAGCAAGTAGGAATAGCTATTCCTGAAAAAAAATAGAAAACTATTACGAAAAAGTCTCTGCCATTCTGCAGCACCACTAATTTGTAATAATAATAAATAGTAAAATAGTAAAATAGTGTGTAGGAGCCCAAGAAAACGTGCACATACTATTCTTCTTCCCCATACTTCACCAGCAGTTTTTACTACCCTTTATGATAATTCAAATAAGATAAATTGATTGTGTTCGTTGCAATTCTTCTGATAGGTGATGACAACATGGTTTGTAGTAAACGTTCTTAATTCAGCGTTGTAACGAGCATCAATTGGGTAGTGGATTAATTGATTGATTGATTGATTGTTAGTGCTTCTGGGCATGTTAACTGCCAAGGTCATTAGTCACGTAAATGTAGTCGTGTTTTTCCTCGGGAGGTAGTGGTTATCTTCCCCCGCTGGATGGTGAGATCCAGTGCCGACCTACCGTAAGCTAGCGGGTGTTCCCCAACCAGGTATCTTCCACCAGCCGGCACCGCCCCAGCCGGGACAATCTCTAAGCTACCGACCAGTCTCCCGGCATGTGTGGTAGTGTAGTGCATGTTAGTGTAAGTGTATGTGAGGGGTGAGGATAGGACAAAGAAGAGAAAGGAGATCGCGCGCGGCCCGTGAACCGTTGGTTAGGGTACTGCTCCGGCATTCGCCTGGTGTTGATCGGAGAAACCACGGAAAACTACCCATCAGAGCAGCCAGTCGCTACAATTCTCCTCCAGATGGCGACTGAATTAGTCCGAGCTGACAAGCTAGTACCGAAAATCCTGCCACCGTCGGGACTCGAACCTAGGACCTCCCGGACGGTGACATTAGTTGATGCCCGGAGCCACCTCTCCCGATTTTGGGTTGTGGGGGGGATAGGATTTAAGAAAATGATGGAGTCTAAAGGAAATAATTAAACTTGCCCGTTCCCATCACCATCATCATCATCAACGTATCGATCTCATTCTCGCCCTCGTACGAGAACATTCTCACAGAAACCTCGGCCCATCCTTCTTCCCACACAGGACAAATAATGAAGCGTAAAATGTTTTCTTAGAAGCGCGTAAGTAGATTTCGATATACGACACGTCTCTGAATTCGAGAAACAGAACACTTTACCGTTACCACGAAGTAGTGAAACAGAGAAGAGCCAATTACCAAAAACTGTAAAAGAAGATTCCAAAAGAATTCATGTTGCATATCACAGCGTGAGGAATGTAACTCAACGTCTCAGGCCTGGAGAGTAATATTTTAAGACCGTGCGAGGTACAGAATTTAGGTAATTAACGATCGAACCCAAGGTTCAAACCATTAAATAGAGAAATTTTTCTCCAGCAAAGTACATTACGATTAGAAAAATGGCAGAGTTTTGGCTTTCAGTAAAACTTCTCCATTAACGATATTTGCAAAAGTTAAATATAAATGTAGCACGTTTTGTTGAGCTCTCCTTTTGCTGGCAATTGTATATGTAGAGCCGTCGGTTTGTTACTATTTTGTTATTTAACAAAAAAATCAGATCTCCATTTCGTTTTCGTCAAATAAGTTTTCTAGAGCTCTGGAGTGAAAATATTTCGTTTTCAAATTCGCTAACCTCGCTCTTTTATTATTTTTTAAATTGTCGCACTTAGTAATGTAAGAAGAAATACGCCGGAAAATGGCTTATTTTCGACACAAAAACTCTTATTGACAGGCCCTGGTTACGAAAAGTGGATAAATCGAGTTGCTAAATATAGAAAAAATGCATCTAACACGTGATGTAGCCAGAGTTTGTGCGTCCTTCATACAGAAAATTCGTTTGACTGCAAAACGTATGTCTGTGCACAAGGCTAGCACAAAAACCGTTCAGCCGATTTTCTCCAAAATTGATATTTCCCAATCATTCTGGCTGATGTCACGGCTCCTGAAGTTTAAAACCGATATTTTCATCTTGAGGGTTTCTTTACTTGAAGCCCCGCGGACATTTTGTAAATTTTCAAAAAGTTTACAATTTTTGTATTAAATTTTGTTATTGAATTGTGCGGAGCACGTTTAAGAGAGTGGTGCAGATCTCATTTCCTTTAAAATTGCAACAAACGAATTAAAACTACAAAATTGAAGAAAGGGATTTTTATTCGGGCAAAGTATGCTACACAAAACTAGCACATAAAAATTTTAGAAATTTTTAGAAAAAATTAGTAGTTTTTGCGTAGTTAGCGCTTAAAATTATTGCAATTTTTTTCAAAAACCGTCGCAAATTTTTTCTTTATATTTTCTACACTTAAGTGTTAAATGGCGGTAAAACATATGGCGATAGTCCCATTTTGGGGTATTACTCGTTATTTTCGGAAATTGCAAAAAAGTTGAAACTACAAAATTGAAGCCTCACACAGTCAGACTTTTGCCGCAGACCCTCTGTTGTACAAAATTATCTCTTTAAAGTAGTGGTGTTACAAAATGGGACAGATTTTCCCGTATTAGTTTTCTATTTCTTTGGTCTTAGCTAGCATTTTCTCAAAAATGGCTGAAAATTGCCATTTAGGACGAAGTTTTTCTGTTTTCTAATATTCATAAAATTACATTTTCGTTCTACTATTAGGAAATTTTCAAAAAATGTACTTTGGGCGGCGATAGATTGCAGCTCGTAAGAGTATGTGGCATGTTCGTATAGCTAGCCCAGATCAAAGGGAATAGAAAACGAATAGGGGAAAGTCTGTGCCAGTGTAGCACCGCTAGTTTGAAAATGTTAGAAGTTTTGCGTAATTTTGAGTGAAATATGGGTAATTTTAAAATAAGATTTTCTCAAAATTTGCTTCAATTTGTTTTCTTTAACCTTTTTTATGGAGAATGTAAATGCACTGAACAGCATGACTAGTGCGTATTTTTGATGTATTTATTAGATTTTCCAAAAATTACTCAGTTGTAATTTTTGAAATATCTCACGTCTTAATATTTAGGGTACGGGAGTTTGTGTACATTAGGGAATTCGATAGTACAAGTGCTTCAAATGATGTCTATTGAAGTGTCTCGAAAACTCGAAGAGTTTGCGGTAAAAATGAGTTCAATATTGCGCATTTTCAGAAACGCTTAAACGACATTTTTTTAAACAACTCAAAATTATTCAATGAAAATGTCCATATAGAACCATGTTTCATTATTTTATAACACTATTAAAACATGTCTCATTTCTGTGGAATTTAATTGCAGGCATGCTATTAATATAGAGATAATCAACGATTTCTCATGGAATTAATGAGCGTATTTAGTTAACTAAACGAAAGAGTTTGTATTGTTGAAATGGAATCGAATGTTGACAAAAACGTAGATTCAATTCTGTAGCGCACATTAGAGGCCGCGTATGTATAAAAATAACAGTTTTAGGTTATTATCAATTTTATCAAATTATTATGAGATATAACTTAACTCTCTTAGAAATAGTACGGTCAAGTGAATCATCTTCGTCAGCTACAGCGTTCGGAGGAAACTAGGGGTCTGAGGTAGTTAACTTCGGGGACCCTCATTTCAAACAAACAATCCCCTCCTCCCCCAATTCATAAACAAAATTAATTTACCATTTCCGAAATAATTTATAGCATTAACTTTTCGATTTGAACTAAAGGTGGTAAGCAGGTGCCTAAATTTGGACGGGCCTAAATTTTGATTAAATATGAATACATATTTTTTCGCTTTCCCGTATACATGCGTATATACGGGGTAATATACGTAGTATATGGAAAGTTAAGTAATGCTGCGGAGAATCGATTTCGAGATTTCAACGGAAATACAAGTTTTGGGGTCCCCTGATACCGAAAAAGTGTTGTTTCTTTTTTTTCAAATCGTCCGTCCGTCTGTCAGTCCATCTGGTACATCTGGTACATCGTGAACAACACTAGTGCCTAAACCACGCGTAGAAGTTTTTCCAAATTGAAGAAACCCCTGTCCATTTGGCCTGAGTCGAAGTTCCGCGATTTTGAAAATCATTCATTAGCTTTTACTTTACATGGAGCCCCTGGGATATTTTAAAAATTTTCTCAAAAACGACTACAAATGTTTTCTTTAAATTTAATGTAAGAATGTAATAAAACAAACATAAAAGTGGCATAGGTCCGATTTTCACAGTTAACTCAAATTTTCGAAAATTTCAGAAATTTGAATTTTTTTTCGGAATCTTTCTACAACTACAAAATTAATGATAGAGATTTTTCCTTCAAATAAAATTTGTTCTCCATAATTTGTTCTTTCATTAACATCATGTGAATTTTTTTGTTGAAAATTTCAGTAATTTTCACACAATATTGCGTGCAATTTTGAAAAATTACAAAAACAAAGTTTTCTCAAAAAAGGCTCCAAATTTATTTCTTTGATTTTTTGGAAAGAATTGTTCTAAATGCTTTATATGTGATAACATTATCGCCATATTGCTCTATTCTTTTGTTTTTCAAAAATTACAAAGATGTAATTTTTTGACTTGCCTCTCACGTCGTTAATACTTAAATTAGCAATTTGTCACATGATTATATTTACGAGTAGATGTGGTTTTAAAAAGTCATATAAAACGCCTCGAAAACTCAACCGTTTGTATCAAAACTTGCTCAAAATTTCACATTTTCAGACACGCTCAAACGTCATTCTCTTAAAATCGTCTCCAATTTTTTTCTTCAAACTTCAAACGAAAGGATAGTGTTAATTGCACTCTTTAATGTAAGGTAAAGTTCATTTGTTTGTTGTTTTTTTCGTTTTTCAAAAACATAATTAAACACAAATATATTTTTTTGTCGAATAATAATAATTTTAATATAGAATTCTTTGTTGATAAATTCTCCTTCGTTGTCCGATTGTATTTGATTTTTCTTCCTTTTTTCTCCTCTAATGTTTTAAATGACTTGAATTATTTAAGAGCAACATTTTTACATTTTATAAAACGTGTTAATGTCCATCTTCATTTATCGTCTATGAATGAAATATTTAGCTCCGCCGTTGGAAGGTAGGCGCATAGGTCCACATATAATGAACAATTTACTTACGGGGTTCGATTTCTTAGAAAATAATGGTCGCGTCATCTTAGCTTGAATACTTGTTTCTCATGTTGTTTCTTTGATGTCGTCATCAATCTTCATACCTCAGACAGTTTCATTTTTGAAAGCATGAATGAGATCCTTAAAATTTAGATGACCCATTCGCCTACGCGAAATGTGCATAGAATCATTTTTCACTTTGAATTCGTCTAATATATTAGGGTTTGGTTCTACAATTCTACTATTTTTTATGGGTAGGCCGTTTATATGATATAAATTCTGTGTACTATTAGTTGTCAGCATTAAATTTCTTTATCTTATTGCACCATTGCTTCATTCTTATCAAATATAACTTTATAGCCTTGATCTGATAGCAAATTTGTTCTTAATGCAGGAACATGTAATGCATCATGCAATATATCTCCACGTGTTATTCGAAGTAGTTGTCATTTCGACAATTCCTTTTGCATTATTTCAATAGGGGCAACGCTTACTAATTTCAATTTGCCTTTACTACAATTATCAATTCTATAAAATATGTTAAGATCTTTACATACATGAGATGCAAATCCATTATCTAAACATCAAATATCTTCTGCAAAACTGTCACTTTATAGGCTTCATGTACAAATTGATTATATACAGTAGATAAACTCATACCATTATTTTCAATCTGCATTTTCCTGGGAGATTCAGAAGATTTGTGTCCTTAATTATAATTATAGCACCAAAATTTGAAAGGAAGCTTACCCTTCCCCTAGATTTTCTTTGAAGTTCTTGAAAACTTTATGAAAGTATTTATTATTTTTCGAGGTTTTCTTGCATAAGAGAGCTCCCTGATCCGACGTGGTAGGGATTTATTTTCTTCGAGCTTCGTGTTCAACAGTCATTTTTATTCTCAGTTTTTGGCAAATCGTGCCGACCAATCCGGACATTCTATTGCAATTCTTAAACTTCCGAAATTAGGAGGTAAACTGTACAACAGCATGATAGTAAGCTGATCTTCATTAAAAATAATATTATAATCGGCTAATTTATCAAGTGTTTCGAGAAATAGTTCGAGAAGTTCACGCCATCTCTTGTTTTATGAAATGTTTATTTCTTTAAGAGTGTGGCTTCACACGCTCAATTTTTTTATTTGAAAATTATCTTCTAATTTCAACCATACTTCTCGTGATGTGCAATTTCTTATAGTTATGAGATGACTCGGACCAATTGGCAAAATTAAATCAGATAATGTCTTTTCGTTATTTCTTTTCCAAGTTTCTATTGTCGTGACTTGCGACAAAGTAACCTAATGTCATAGGTCAGGTCTCGAAACCTATTAGAGGCCGCGCATTAATTATCGGATTAGCATAATAGGACGAGGCTCAAAGAAGCTCATGTATATTTCAAACATACGATAGTACATAGAATGAAACATTAAACAACAGAATAAATACATCCCTTAACTGTTGCTTGGTTACCAATTGCCAATGCATTTCAGTTCTACGCCGCATCAGAATAGCTTGAGAAACTTGACCGTATTTATGTACTTGTGTTAATAATTTTCAAATTTAAACATTACACAATTTATTGATTGAGCATATTGTAGTTAATAAATGTGGGTGTCATACTTATTAATCGGGAAATCATAAGCATATTCTCATATGATTGTTTAAAGTTTTCTTCATTATAAATTTTGAATATGCTTCGAGGACCAAATAGAAGAAGAGTAAAACATTTGTGAAACATTTTTCCTATAATGTAATCTTCTGGAGTTGCTATCTGGAGCTCTCTTTTAAAGTTTTTGTTCCAGATGATCCAAGGAGCCATTGTTCTTCATAATTGTATTTCTGTATATCCTGTAGTTTCTCAATATTGGTAATTATTATTCCAAACCTGATAGCCATATTGTAATAAAACCTAATGTTGCACTCGACTAGCCCCACGTTGGGACCAGCCAAATGTAATAAAAGCGATCAAGTCGCCTAAACTAGCCCGACTAGGGACCAGCCAAATGTAAACAAACCTAATGTGCACGGGGGAGGGCGCCAGGTTCAGCTCCTGAAATGTAACTGAGTGGAAGAGTTGGGAGGTCAAGAATGAGCAATTGAGTCATTTGTGACAAACAACTGTTTATTCCTGGCACCAAAAGCTGCCAGGGGAATTTACAATGTCGCAATGGGCGACGCAAGTTCTCTTACTAAAACTACTCTATGAATTTATTACAAGTGGTTAATTCTGCTGGGCCTGAGCGCGGCCACTTGCAGTTTTTCGCTGTTATAATAGTTCAGTGAGACGGCAACGTCTCATAGTTTCACCAATGGCTGCTGGTCTTCGTGGGCCGAGGCGGCAGCGGCTCCGGGTTGCTGATCTTCTGCGGCGTGTCTTCTCTCGCTCAGGTAGCGGCGATTCCAGATTGTCAGCTCGAGCAGGCTCAGAGGAGGCGAGTAGCCACGGGCGTTGACGTTGCGAAAAGGGCTGTCACTCAGCCCAGGACGAGAGGCGGCAAGGCTGGCGGGCCGGAGCGAAAACGGCGCGGGGTCCCAGGTCGCTGCCCGAGTTCTCTCCGCAATAAGTCTACGGGTCGCGTCCTGACTAATTCGGCTGTGGGAAAGTCTTTTCCCAAACTCGCGTCCCGGTCGTGAATGACTGGATAACTTTTAGAAGTGAAGTTCTCCGGAAAATCTTAGAAGTAGTCTCTTCAAACAAATCTAAGAAGAAGTCTCGTTTCGAGGAAATTTTTAGAACTGTTCCTCCGAAGAAATTTTACAAAGTGAGACTGAAGAAATTTTAACAAGTTAGTGTCTCGAATAAATTTGACAAGTGTCCTATTCCTACTCTGCATCGCGTTTATAAAAGAAGTTCCTTTCCCCTTCCCAAATTGTTCCTGGCACCAAATTTCTCCCTCCCCTCATGGCGAAGCTTCCCATTGGCCAAGGGTGGCTGCGTCGCAGAAATCTGATTAACCAATCTCGTGTCGATTTTTCTGTAATTTTCCGTAAATGCTCTCTGTCTGTCGCTGTCTTCGCTCTCTCTCTTGCTTCCCTTTTGTTAGTTACTCCGGGAGCTGATCGCAGCTGTGTGGACACGTGCGCGCGAAAAAAGCGCATTTCACGGGTTCCCGATTCCCGGATTTCCAGGCCGGCACGGTCTAATCGACTGCCCTACTGTATTTAATTTGTTAATGGCCCGTGCAGGGATTCAGGCGCCTACCCAGGCGTGTGCCGAGGCGCGTGCCAGAACGAATGTAAGGGGTTAGCATTGTTCGGAAGAGGCCGAAAAAAGGTTCTCGCTTACGACGTGTCGTAAATGCGTCGTCGTTGATTGACACCCGGCCAATCCTTTCTTTGGGGTTTGCACCCTCCGGTCGCGCGGCCGGAGAAGGGATGCGGGGGCGCGCTCTGTCCCAGGAGAGGGCCGGCGAACGGCTCCGAAAACAAGAATGGCTTTTTATGACTGTCATAAACCAGCTGCCTCTGTAGGACAGGCCGGCGCGCGGTCGGGGGGTGGGCTGGTGTGACAAAGGAACACTCCGCGGCGGTGGCCGCGTCCTCTCTGACCCACTTACTTCTGTGCCGCGGCGCGAGCTATTTCAAGCTGCAGGAATTATTGATTATTGGCGATGCCATAATAAAATTATATTTAATTAATCGGTGACGCCACAATATGTAAATAATAGTCACATGGATTTAAACATTAAAACTACATATCTTAAATTTAATGCTGAGCAGAAGTTTATTAATGAATATACTGTTGTAGATTCATATATGAACATGTTGGAAGATACAGATTTAATAGACGATGTTTTATATGGGAGTTCATTTGATGACAGTATTGTTCAGCTGATGTTTGTTTGACAGTGCCGCAGATAGCCTGAAGTTTAGACATTTTTTGTTGCACATCAATGTCATTATGATATATTTTATAGAAAATACATAAAGTAAAAATTCATAATAGTGTATACAATTGCTCTACACATGCATTTCCCAAGCACAGAAGGTCATTAATCAGATCGTACGATGGTTTTGGAGTGACTGAAAGATAATTCTACTTTTAAAGAAATAATTGTACATTAGTTTTCAACATAACGGTTTTATTCGAAAAAAATTCATTGGTTGTATATACAATGTTGTTTGTGAGTAGCTGGCGCTGAAGTGAGTATGTAGTCAGTGATGTATCTCAGAAAGAAGGGAGTATACTGGAACAACCCACCCACAATCTCTGACAACACAATAAGACAGGGTTTGGTAAAAATAATTGTTAGTTTTCGATCAGGTTGTACATGTAGTCTACGAAAGAGTAGGTGGTTTAAATTACTTCATCTTCGCAAACACCCACTTATCCTTATTTCCAAGGATGCTGTTTTAAAGACACAGGGGGGGGTGACAATTCATGAGAAAGCTGATGATTATAGACAAGCAGTAGCATTAGATTGAGAGCGTAGATAAATACTAATAACATTAGATTGCTTTGTTAGAAAGGTTATTCAAATAACATACAAGCATTTAAAATGTTCTGTTTCAAAGAATAAATATATTAAAATGCAATGAAATATGTAAAAAATAGGTAGTTTTAGGTTAAATATGTAAAAATACTTTGTGATAGTACATAAATAAGTAAAAATATATAGAATAAAAATAGTTCAAATTCATTCCTAATGTCTTGTAAACTATAAAAAGTAGTAGTGAATGGAAATATCTTGTTCCTGGAAAAATATGTATTTACAAGAAAATTTGTTCTCCAATAATGACTATAATGAACATTACCAAAAGTATGTCTTCGCAAACTAGAATTATGAATGCTAAAGTGAATAAATTATTAAATGCTAAAATAAAAATCTAAGACATTATGGAACAATGGGAAAACTCATACACACAAAAAAAACACTTACTACATGATGGTTAGATACTTGGTAAACCTTCTGATATATACATATCTTTAACAATCACTTCCTCTACTCTTAATCATATTTCAGGTAACAATAATATTAACAACTCCTAATCCTCTTGTAGAAAGGCAAAGACCACATGGAATAAGTTATTTTTTCGTAAGTGTTAACAGGTGTTACAAACAGATCTTTTCATTCCTAAATTCCTGCGGATATACAAGCAATATTTTTGTATATAGATGTGAATTATATTTTACATACATTCATAAATGGTATGCATAGTGAATTGGGTTTCTACTAAATTACATCATCATTCTAACTGGTCTTTTTTAAAGTTTAAAAATGGATATGGCATGAGGTGAGTTCTCCAGAATATTTTGCCATTTATAAAAGATGGAATGAAAGTGGTTAAAAATAGTACTATAAGAGATGTTTCAATATGCAAGTCTCTCCTGATGTACCATAAAGCAAAAAATACTTTACTTAACTTTTTCAATAGTTCTTGAATATGAGGTTTTCATTTCAATGTTTTGTCTAAAAAAACTCAAAACTTTTGTTTGGTTCATGTAAGTGATGTCTTTGTTTTGAATCTTACCAGATGAACATTCAGAATTGATATATTGGGATTGATGAAAAGAAATTGGTATAGTTTTATTTTTATCACTAGTATATTACTGTTAAATAATTTGTATTTTAATAGTTTATTTACTGTTTCATTAATTTTGGTTTGAACTCCATTTGTATTAGAACCTGATAAGAATATACTGATGTCATGAGCACAAAATGTTGCTTTATCTTGATTGATGTAATGTATCAATAAGAAGTAATATTGTCTCAATTACAGAACCCTGTGGAACACCATACCTTATTTGCTAGAGAATATGATGCCATAAGGATAACAATGGAATTCATGACATCTGAAATATATTTCAAAGCCAATTGTTTATTTTATACAACTAAATAGTATATCAACAAAATCATTTAACAAAGAAATAGTATACCAAGTAAACAACAAAATAGTAGATCAACATAAAACTCAAAAAGATCCAATATAAGAAAATCATATCGTGGTTTACGAAAGTCGTCAATGTGACATGTGAAAGAAAACGCAACATGAATAAAATACTAACAAATAACAATTTAACAAATGTAATTCCAAACATTTCATACTACAAAACATAATTGGATCCTTAAAAAAGTAATCAAACAAGCAAAAATTATGACAAACGATAAGTACATTGCAAATGCATAATACAAACAGAACAAAAGCTATGTGAGATATTATTAAAAAGACTACAGCACCAACTAATAATAACAGAATAAATATAAAGCTTTACTACAAAGTTTACAAGACCCACAAGAAATAGCTGATATATTCAATGACCACTTTTCATAAATTGGTAAAACTTAATATCTTACCACTCTCTGAACAATAAAACACACCCACCAAACACCAATGTTACACAAATTGTAAATTCCATATTTTTATATGAAACCTTCCGGAAGAAAGAGTCGATGATTTTAGAGAACGGTGGATTTGAGTAGTTTCTTTCTTAGAGAAGAAGATAAACCAAAGAAGCCATTATGGCTTTTGCTTCTGATGGCGTGCAAGGAAGAAGAAAAACATTCAAAAGAACTAGTGCGGTTCGTGTCGCTCGAACCATTGAGGATAGTTTCGGTAAACTCCAAGAGGTGGTGCGTCAGAGGAATGGTACCATTCTCTTCGAGGCACGCACCGATGAGCAAATCGAAAAAATCTCAAAAACTAAGCAGATTGCTGACCTTTAGGTGGAAGTGACCACTCACCCTACCCTACCCTTAAACTATACAAGGGAGTGGTGAATCACGATGATTTTGCGTCCGAAAGTGAAGAGGCATTTTTGTCTTTCTTAGGTCAGGGCGTTACGAAGGTGTTTGGGATCAAGAGGAAGGAGAATGGGAAAGAGATCCCTACTCCCACGTTGTTTAATAACTCCTCTCTCCCAGGGAAGATTTTATAATTAACTGAGGGTTTTATAATATCCACGTGCGGCAGTATGAGCCAAACCCCTGCGATGCTTCAAGTGTCAGAGGTTCGACCATGCCCAACAGCGGTGCATGACCGTAAACCCTGTTTGCGCAAAGTGCGGCAAATCCACGCACGACACGGATTCCTATGCCTTTCCACTTCGCTGTGTTCATTGCGAAGGAGATCATGCAGCCAACTCGAACAGGTGCCCTACATAACGTGGAGAGGGCGATCCAAAAGATCAGAGTGACGAAGGTATCTTTTCCTGAGGCAAAACGTCGATATTTAGTGAAGAACCCTGTAGATTTCGGTTGTTCATTTTCTAGTACTCTCGCCATGACGGCAAAAGCCACAGCGAGTTGTCGGACTTCACCTGCTACTCCCCCAGTGGCTCATTTATGTTGCCAGGTGACCCCAGCGGACGTCCCTGAGACATCGCCTCTTCAAGTCGAGAAGATAATTTCCACCAAATACAAATTGTACAAGAAAACCACACAGGCGAAGTCGGACCTAGAATCCACTTCTCAACCCCGCATGAAGGCCGATGTTACTCGGCCTTCTGGACCACACAAATATAAAAAAATATCGTTTCTCCAAACTCCGACCACGTACTTCGACTCCTGAACGATCTCTTAGCCCGTCGAGCAGTGCTCAGAAGGAATCTGCCTCGGAGGAAACTTCAGATGAGGCGGACAGTCGCCCCTTCGAGCAACAGAGGCATAAACGGAAAAGGGGGAAGAAAAATCCCTTTAGAAGCAAAGAAACTTAACATCTAAACGTTATGGCTCTCCTCTCGAGGAACCTGAATGGCTTTCGCACCCGTTTAGACGAATTAAAGCTGATAATGTCTCTGAATAGACACGTTATCTGCCTGCAGGAAACACATCTTCCTGAGCATACCCTCTCTCTTCGTGGCTTTTGCTGCTAGAGGCAAGACATTGATGATGGCCTCCGGGTACATGGCGGAGTCGTTACATTCGTCACAGACTCCTTGGTGTCCAAAGAAATAGACGCACGAACCACTCTTCAGACATCATGCGTTTGTGTGAACTTCCGCACTATATCAATAACTATTTGCAATGTCTAAATCCCGCCTGGCGACGTCGTGTCGCAAGAGGAACTCGAAGATATGTTATGTCAGTTGCCCCCCTTTTCTTATTGTGGGGGACCTTAATGCCCACAATTCCGCCTGGAGTGGCACTAGGAACTGCTCGAGAGGCAATATACTTGCAAATATTATTGACAACCAGAAATTAATTCTTCTGAATATTGGCGAAAGCAAACATTTTTCCGTGCCTACAAGCACTTTCTCGTCCATCGATCTGGCTCTCTGTAGTCGATATCTTTCTACCATATTTGAGTGGACAGCCTTGGCGACCTGCATGGCAGTGACCACTTCCCCATTCTGGTGAATTTCGATATTCTCGGCCCAAACGTTGCTCCTCCTCCTTGCTGGCAAATCCACCGAGCTGAGTGGGAAACTTTCGAGGTCATCGGGTTACCCACGACATCCTCCCGTGCCGTGGTGGAAGGCCGACCGTGCCACCGCGGTGCGTGATCGGAACCGGGCATTGGCCACGCTTAGTATGTTCCCAACCATGGATAATCTACAGCTAGATTGGCCATACGGGAAAGTAAGGCCGCGTCCTGTAGAGCTTATATCTCATCACTCTAGTAGTCGTTCTTGTGGCTCAGAGGCGAATTCACTTGCCTTTCACCACTGAGGTTCCGGGTTCGATTCTCATAGAGTCCCCATAGAACGTAATGTAAAATTTGATACGACAAAACGACTTGTGTGCCTCACAAGGGCTAGTCCAATCCCTGTGAAGCGTCCTATACCTTATCCTTACCCCTATCCTTACTCCTTCCCAATTCTGGTCGATGGGTAGATGACGTAGGGTACGTAATAGACGCTACCTGTCGGCAATTCCCTGACTTGACTATGATGTGACTTGACAATACAGCGGACCCTCGAGGGCGCTTATTAACGGAGGATTACCCCAGTGCGTTCAACGCTCCTAACGGAGTTTGGAGACGCGTTCCGAAATAGACGGAACAAATTATAAAAAACTCTCTTGCCGTACACCCCCTAAAGTACTATGGCGAAAAGTTCGACAGATCGGCGGAAGACTTTCTTCGCCGTCTTGCACAGGGCTTCTGGTAAATGGAAATCTTCTCACCTCACCAGAAAATATAGCTGAAAAATTGGCATATCTCCAGCTCCGTACACTTCTATCCTAGCTCTCTGAAGACCAAAAGAAGAATAGAGAAATGCAGCCTAGATTTCTTGAGTCGCGTGGAGGAAAATTACAATGCTCCTTTCTCCATGGATGAATTTTCCTGTGGCATCGCTTGTGCAAAAGATTCTGCTCCAGGAACAGACCAGATACATAATCAAAATCTTAAACACCTGCCGGAATATGCTCGTTTTTTTCTCCTCCGCATTTTTAACTTGATGTTGGGATAAACATTCCTTACCAAGGATTTGCTGTGAAGCCATTGTTATTCCAATTCCTGAAAAAGGAAGTGACCGAACAATCCCTTCAAGTTACCACCCAAACTCGCTCACAAGCTGTGTGTGTAAGATTTTAGAACGAATAGTAAACAAACGTCTGATCTGGCTCCTAAAGCAAAGGAATCTATTTACACTTTTTCAGTGTGATTTCAGGAAGCACAGGTCACCCATATGCCACTTAGTCTCCCTTGCCATCAGATCTCCATTTCTTTCGTGCTACGACAACACCTGGTAGCATTATTTTTTCAACATAGAGAAAACGTATGATACCACCTGGAGGTACGGCATTCTTCGTACCTTGCATTCTTGCGGCCTTAGGGGACGGCTCCCTTCGTTTCTAGTAGATTGTCTTTTGTCACGATCCTTCCGCGTGCGCCTTGGTGACACGTTATCCTCACGTCACCAGTTCGAAAACGGTGTTCCCCAGGGATCTGAGTGTCTGTTTGCCGTTGCTATTAATAGTATCGCATCAGTAATTCGAGAGCCTGTTAAAGCATCGCTCTTCGTTGATTACTTGGGCATATTCTGCTCCTCGAAACGCATGCAAGTTACTGAGAGGCAGCTACAGCTTGTCCTCAACAAATTGCAAGAATGAAGCGATAAAACTGGATTCAAGTTCTCCATCTCAAAATCCTATTGCATGGACTTCTGTCGAATATATAATCCATGATCATCCTGATCTTCTTTGGGGGTTCATCAACTTCCCTTCGTCGAATCTGCTTTCCTTGGCCTAACATTCGACAAGAGTTTAACATGGCAAAAGCACATTCAAAACTTGAAGAATCGCTGTGTATCACCATTGAACCTCCAACTCACCCTTGATCTTGGGGCGCAGACAGAGTATGTCTTGCGCGCCTATATAGTACTATTATCCGTCCTATCTTAGATTATGGGTGAATTGTTTATGAGTCAGCGTCTCCATTGAACCTCCGGTCATTGAATACTATTCATGCTGGTGTACGGATCAGCACAGGCGCCTACCGCAGGAGTCGCATTGAATGCCTCTTGGCCGAGGCTGGTAAACCATCACTGAGACGAAGGTGAGATATTGTAATCGGATCCTACGGTGCGAAAGTCTCAGCCATAAATACGTATTCGCGCCAAGCACTTTTTCACTGAAGTCACAGGACATCATACGAACTCAGCGAGACGAGACCAACATTATCCCATCCTCCGGGTATCCATCTCTACACTCTTTTGCAGAAACTCGATATAAAACTCCCCATTCCTGTGTATACCCCCCCCCCCCCCGAAATCTTGTCCCCCCTTGGAAGCTTCTCCGGCCTAAAATAGACCTGAAATTATCACACTTCCCCAAATTCTCAACTCCCCACAGTACATTTCTGACGGAATTCCAGGAGGCAAAATCCATGGATCCCGATTATAACTTCACATACACTGATGGTGCCTCTCGGAGTGCTAATGTAGGGTGTGCATTCTATTGCCACAGTGCCATGCGGAGTCTTCGATTAGACTCTTCGTGCAGCGCTTATGCAGAAAAACATGCGCTCTGAGAGGCACTTAAATTCGTTGAATCGATGACATTAAAAGAAGCTGTGATGTGTGATTCAAAAAGATCGCTCGAATTCATCTCCTGTTCACTTCTTGGGACCCTCTGACAATAATCCAACACCAAATCCATAATTTAGTGGTTCGTCGTTATATTTTGTTGTTGTTGTTTTTGTTTGTTTTTTTTGTTGTTGTTGTTGTTGTTGTTGTTGTTTTTATCTCTAGTCATCTTGGGATAACAGGGAATGAAACTGCTGACCAGGCAGCAAAGCTCGCCACAAAGGAACTAAGGTAGACATCCTCACAGTTCCAACAAACGATAGCAAGCTGTTTAATAAAATTGGTATTCTCAGTGCATGGCGAACAGAACATTTAAACTCACGAGAATCAAGGATTTCATAAAGCATTGGTCTTCTTCATCCCGTGGTCAAGGCGTGAGGAGATAATTCTGACACGCCTTAGGATCGGACACTGCCATTTATCCCGCGGACATCTCCGCGGTGACCCACCCCTACTTGCAATAGTTGCGAGACGGATCTTACCGTTTAGCGTGGTCTCCTGCACTCTTATAAGATAAGGGATAACCGCCGAACGCTTCACCTTGCTAGCTCTCTAGCACAGGTACTTGGAAATGACGAATCTTCTCTCTGCAAGCCTTTTAGCTTCTTACTAGAGTGACATTTACAGCATTTTCTGATAGAAGATTATGCCAATCATTTGGTTAATAATTGGAGATTTTAAAGTGTTTATCTGGCTCTTTTCTGCCAACTTTTTTTAAATAATTGAACACGTTTATTTTCAGTTTTACTTACATTTAACCTTGCATAAAAATGTTTTAATCTAGTACTGTTACAGTGCGTATTGCTCTTAAAAAATTGACCCGGGCGCCACTGAAGCGCCCTTAAACCTTAATAATAATAATAATAATAATAATAATAATAATAATAATAATAATAATAATAATAATAATAATAATAATAATAATCACCATCATCATCATCTCGAGTCTTGTAAACCCTTGTTCAATAAACTAAGGATTCTTCCTCTACCATATATTTGAAATAGTGGTCTTCACTAAGGAGATTCTCATGGAAAACAAAGACAGTTTACTCTAAATTCTGATATACACAATTACAACACTCATCAAGAGGATAACCTACTTTTTCCCCACTCTGAAACTACACTATCAAAAACATACCCTAGTAGAGGGCATTACACTTTACAATAAACTGGGCAATGATATTAGAGACATAATCACAGTTCATTCATGTAAAAGTAAATTGAAAGCATTCCTGCTTCACAACATGTTCTACTTTGGGAAGTAATATTCAAATCACAACAATACTTTCCTTAAAAAATATAAATAAATAAAAATTCTTATCCCATTTGACTTTCGGTTTCATGTTGACTGTTTCAAGCTAAAGCAAAGAAAAAAGAACTGACGTATCGCGTCCTGTGATGTAGAAGGAGAATGCCTGACCAAACTTTCTGTTTCCTTCACCCTGGATTTGCTAGATTCATTAGGTGCTGTAGTAAGACTAAGTCCAAATAGAAAAAATGGCCAAAACCTACCTTCTCCTTACCATTTAAAGATTTAAACATAGAATGTACTAATATTGATAAATTATATGTAGTTGGTAGTTGCTACCATAATTGATATCGTGTACTATTTAATAATATTATTATTATTATTATTATTATTATTATTATTATTATTATTATTATTATTATTATTATTATTATTATTATTATTATTATTATTATTATTATTATTATTATTATTATTATTATTATTATTATCATTATTATTATCATTATTATTATTATTATTATTATTATTATTATTATTATTATATTTCTTCATATATACATAAGATACATCTATGAGAAAGTAAAAATAAGTGTAAAATTACGAAAATATTTATTTATTACTCACTTGAAAAACAGAAACCAAGATCAAGAGAAATCTCGATGTAACACATGATGTCATTCTGCACATTTCGTAAGTGCAAACAGGAAGTTTGGGAGCTGCTTGTGTTATGAGTGTGTTATCACTCAGTGTATTATTGCCAGAATCGACAGTCATTACCACTATAGTTCATTGCCAGAATCAACAGTAGTGTTTGAAATGCTCTTCCGATGTTTTGGTCATGAACCAAAATCATTCCGCTTAATCCCACGAAGCACAGTAACATGTGATGTGTGCTTTTCAAACTGCCACATCTTTCACCATATATCCCAAAACTCTCAAGTATCCTCAAACTCTCAAGTTCAATATATTTATATATATATATATATATATATATATATATATATATATTGTACTAAATGTGTGATTTCAGTAATAAATTGTTTCTTTGTTCAGAGAAAATTGTAACTTGGTTTTTCCAATGTCTTGCCAAACCTTACGAGACCCATTCACGAACCACGACACCTGTCCTTTCTAAATTAAATGTAGTGAAAAGTACCGCAAACCAGGTACGTCACAATATATATATATATATATATATATATATATATATATATATATATATATATATATATATATATATTTATATATATATATAAAATTGTGTTAAATAGTATATATTAGTAATTAAATCTTAATTTATTTTATTATTAAATAATATTTTATTTCAACAAAAATATTAATGTTCATGCAATTTAACCCAAATATTTATCTGGTTGTGGTACTTCTCAAAACAAGTTATAGATATTATATTATGTTTTTAGCACAAAGTTCTGAAGTGTAGGGACCATACATCTTGGCATTTTGAAAGTGTGCATCTCAATAAAGATACAAAATGTATATTGTTGCCAAAGAAATTACCAAGTTTGTCAGTTTGTATTGAGTGTGTGTATCTATGTATGCTGTGCCTGTGTATATGAAATTGCTCTTCACAATAGCAAGTTTTAATGCATCGAAAGAATATGTAAAACTGTGTATATACTTTGCAATACAATTAGTTTAACTGTAATTATTTAGTAATCTGTGTCTCAAAAACAGCTTATTAGTCCTATTGACTAGATAGTTTATAAAAGTACACTTATGCTTACTGAAAGTTAAAATATCCATCCCCTAGTACACAAGCAAACCCATATTTTATTAAATTCATCATTATAAGACTCATAAGAAAGTATAGCAATATAAATATTATTGTTCTATACTTTTTTTTAAATTCGCCCTTGTCTTATCATGCTCTATGTCATGATTTTCCCTACACATTTATTTGCTGTCTTTTTTGTAACTCATCTCTTACCTCTTCATGGGCATTGAGAGTTTATAAATATTGAAATATTCTCTGCCTATGTTTTGTCTTCTCATGTCACTAGGTTCCAGATGGTCACCCATCTAGGAATATATGGTGTCTTGAGTTGATTATCTTCCATGACTTCACAGAGTATAGTTAAGCAAATGAGCTAATGACACAATATTGTTATTAGAATATCTTTCTTTCAACACCATCCTACTTTTCACCTTTTCTCCCTCCTCTTCAACATAGGCATGAAAAATGTACACTCAAGTTATAAAATACCTTATTTGGTGATACATGATTCATACTACATGATTGAGAGGAAAGATTAAAGAATGTTGATGTTGCATTAAAGAATAAAGATGAATTTTCTGTTGCAAACTCTAAAACTAATTTTACTAAAATTCTTTATCACATCATCAGATAAATCTGTCTCATTTGCATGACACAGCAATGATCTTAGTGGAGTGCAAACTGTGATAGTAATATTAGTGCCTAATAATAGTAATAATAATAATAATAATAATAATAATAATAATATTTATTGAGTCACATATACAATTACAATTGTGTATGACGAGTCAATATGATGCCTTGGGTGGAGAGAGCAAAGTTATATTACTGTTCAGGAGCAAACAAGGGGCCATCTCAGCATTTGCTCACAGGACCAGGGAAACTGAACAAAACCTGATCGAGATGGGGTCATTGGCCTAGAAATACAATACTTGTTACAGTTAGATTAAGATATTATACAGTAGATAAATTATCTGCTAATAATTAACATTAATAATAATAATAACATTAATAATAATACTTACATTAATAATAATACTTACATTAATAATAATAATTACATTAATAATAATAATTACATTAATAATACATATCAATTATGTTTGCAACTACATCAAATTTAACAATAGTAGTACATTCTATATTTATAACTTGAAATGGTGAGGAGGCAAGTTTTGACCAGTTTTTTTCTTCTTCTATTCTCCTTCTATTTCACAGGATGTGATATGCAGTTCTTTTTTCCTTGCTTCAGCTTGAAACAGTTCACATGAAACAGAAAGTCTAATGGAATAAGAAATTCTTATTTATTTATATTTTTTAAGGGAAATGTTGTAATTTGAAAATTCCTTTACACTGTAGAACATGCTGTTAAGCAGGAAAGCTTTCAATTTACTTTTAAATGTATGAATTGTGTTTATGTGTTTGATATCATTGCCTAGTTTGTTGTAAAGTATAATGCCCTCTATTAGGGTACTTTTTTGATAAAGTGTAGTTTCAGAGTGGGGAACGTGTAGGTTATCCTTTTGACGGGTGCTGTAGTTATGTACATCAGAATTTAAAGTAAAAGTGTCTTTGTTTCCCATGAGAATTTTCTTTGTGAAGACCACTATTTCAAATATGTACATGCATGGTAGAGGAAGAATCCTTAGTTTATTAAACAAGGGTTTGCAAGACTCCAGCTTATGAGTGCTGGTCATTGTTCGCAGTATTCTTTTTTGGATAATAAATGTGCGAGTGCTTTCAGGGGCATTTCCCTAGAATATTATTCCATATTTTAGGTGTGAGTGCACATTTGCAAAATACATTGTCGAAGTGTCTCAATGTTGGAGCTTGATCTGAGGGTGTATAGGGCATAGCAAGATTTGCTGAGATTCTTGTTAAGATTTGAAATGTGAGTGTTCCATTTTAGGTTTTTTGAATTGTTAGTCCGAGGAAGGTAGTTTCATGAGATATTGTTACAGGGTTATTGTTTATGAGCAAATGCTGAGAGAGTTTTTCTTTAGATCGAGGATTCATGAAATTTAGAGAGACTGTCTTGGTGGTGTTTATGATGAGTTTGTTGTCTTGAAACCATTTTACTAGTGCTTGCAAAGTTTTGTGAGTTTCTTTTCTAATGATTGTTGTGTTTTTGCTTTCATGATGATGTTTGTGTCATCTGCAAACAAAATTATTTTGTTGTTCCTTAAAGCCAAAGGCATGTCATTTATGTATATAAGGAATAGTATTGGCCCAAGGATGGATCCTTGCAGGACTCCACAATTTATTATTTGAGGACAGGAGTAGTATGAGGAGATTTTGTTTTCTTTAGTGAGTTGGAGGGCAACTATTTGTCTACGGTTTGATAAATATGATTTGATCCATTGGCCTGCAATGCCTCGAATCCCTAGCATTTCTAGTTTTCTTAAAAGTATATGATGGTCAATGATGTCAAAGGCTTTTGACAAATCTAAGAGAAGGCCAATGGGAATTTCCTTCTGATTTAGTGCAACAAGTATGTCATTTAAAAAGGAAAAAGGAAGACACACTGACTGTGTCTGTGGATCTATTACTCCTGAAGCCATGTTGTGCCAATAAATATCTTCAGGTTATATTGTTATGAATTCATTAATAAGTATGACAATGCAATTAAAAATAAAACAAAAATGAGAAGGTTAAGTCATCATTCTTCTTCACATACATCTAAAGAGCACTTTTTCTTTTGTTGCTGTAATTGGTAGCTATGTATGTTTTGTCTGCTAAACAAAATAGCATATAAAGCAAAATAAAAAATGTTTTGTTGTATGACTTTCTGACTCTATGTAACTTTGTGTATTCTTTAAACAGGACTGCCTGACTAGTGACTCTCAAGAGTGTGAAAACCAATTGGCCTCAAATGTAGGTAAGTTGTTTACAAAGAGGTATAGAAGATCAGAAACAATCTATTTGTTCTGATAACTGTGATTAATGACATATTGATTTCTATTAGTTGTTTGAAGATATTAACACACTACTTTCTGACTTTAAATACATTCCTTTGACAGGTAGACCTTTTACACTAGTATTTTAAAATTTGACATGATACAAGTTATCATTGTTTATAATTGATATGTAGAGATAGTCAGTTGACAGAAATGCTTTATTGAAAATTATTAGATTAATCGCTAAGAGTAAAAATCAGTATTGTAAATATTTAAGATTGTACTCTGGTACATTTATATTCCCATTCATACTTGGGGCTATTCAAAAAATATTTTTGCAAAATTGAGTTTTTTAATACTTCCTCCCCCTTTGTCACAACTCATAATACTTGGGGAAAAAACCCTTCAAGTGTGGACAATCCACATCACCACTCTCTTTCATGATTTCAAAGTAATTTCACTATTAACATTTAATACAATATTTAAGATAAACAAAATGAATTTTTAATTTAATTTGAACATTTATTTATAATTTTATTTTAATAATCTTCATAAAAAAATTAAAAAGTTTACCGATAATTATACCTCCTACATAAGGAATATTGAAACATCACTTAATGGTAATATTAAACCTTTCTGGAAACCAATTAATTACAGAAAAGGACAAAATGTATTACCTAGTATTTTATCAAAATAGCAAAAAAATTACAAATTCTGGTGTCAACATTGTTAATATCTTTCCAGAATATTCTGATTTAATTTATCTCTTTCATTTAATCTTTCTTTAATCTGATGGTATCACCAAATCTTAAATATTGTTTTGCAAATATAACACTCATGCACTATTCTCCTGATAAGAAATATTCACAATCGTTTGGAAGAAAATTTACAAAACTCCTATTCACATGTCAGGTAATTTTTCACATTAACAACAAATTATAGGCATATCTCAGTTTTGAGTACAATTTTTAAACTATTTGAATCATTAATCACACAAAACTAAGTCCTTTAATAGATCCAATAATATATGATGAACGGCATTGTTTCAAATATATTCAATCTACCACTTCAAATTTAGAGACAGAGAAACTCAATACAAATTAACAAGTTGGCACAATCTATAATGATTTTACAAAGGCATTTGATGTAGAGGAGTTACACTAAAAAGGGACCGTTTGACAGTTTGTGAAATAAATTAATGTTGGGTCAGTCAGTAACATTACAAGAGGTAGTACTGACGCCATTTACAATATATATAGACAACTGCTAATAAATAAATTGAGGTATTGGAAGCAAGGGCATAATCTGCCAACAGTACCCAACCAGTAGTAGTAGTAGTAGCAGCAGCAGCATTTCGTTGCATTTCAAACTGCGCAAGGCAGACGTTAAATTCCTAAGGCATTGGACTTCTGACAGCACCTGTCAAAGCAGACCCTTCTTAGAATAATCTCTCTATACTGTCAATAATTGTATTTTATTATTGAAATTAGAACATATTGGTATCCATGGCACTTTTTTGTTGTGTCATTGAAGCTATCTGTTAAGATATAAACAAAATATAATCTTATATTTCTCATGTTATTTGGTGTACCTTATGGTTCACACCTTGTTCCACTATAACTTTTACTTTTTATAAATGTTTTAAAATCCTTACTTCCCTTGTGTTCATTTTTACTAGTTTTTTTTTTTTATTTGTACACAGATATTAGCTCAATGACATATGCTTAATTTCTTTAACAATCCTCAAATTGTCTTTTGTCAAGGTGCAAGTTGAATCATCTCTCCCTTAACTACTCTAGATGTTGAGACCTTTGATGTTTGAATTAAAAAGTTCCTATTCATCATGACTATTCGATAAGTGATCATCTTTTAGAAAATTTCATCCATTTCAAAGATGTAGGAGTTATTTTTGATTCAGAGTTGAAATTTAAATTCCATATAGATTATATAACAAATAAATATTTACCGATGCTAGGTTTTATTAGAAGAATATTGGCTGAATTTTCTCTCAGCCAAAAATATTTGAAATCTTTAACGATACCTTAATTAGACCAATTACCTCATCGGTATGGTACCCTCCCTATCTAAAATATAGTCAACTTGTAAAATTATTTAATTATGTAGCCCGGCAACTCAAATGACACAACTAAGTTACTTTCAAGTTGCTAATTTACTTAATATCTTCACATTACAATCATAAAGAAACTATAATTATTTACTGTTCCTAAACATTCTTCAAAACAGTAGAATCAATAGTGGATATCTTTTATCATTGATATCACGTTAAGTTTCATCTCATCATCTTAGAAAAGTCAATCTAACCACACTTTCTACCACAAACTAGAACAAGTTTGTGGTTTCATGCACCTTTATACCACATAATTAAGAAACTATAATTATTTACTGTTCCTAAACATTCTTCAAAACAGTAGAATCAATAGTGGATATCTTTTATCATTGATATCACGTTAAGTTTCATCTCATCATCTTAGAAAAGTCAATCTAACCACACTTTCTACCACAAACTAGAACAAGTTTGTGGTTTCATGCACCTTTATACCACATAATTATAAATGTTAATAATTACATTAACTGTACTCAAAGTGATTTATCCACCCAATCCATAAATGCATTCATAAATACTACTCCGAAGGAAGGATTGAAGGAACGATAGGAAGGAAATATGATTTTACTGTGATAAATGTGATTCAGATGAAAATCTAGATGATTTGAAGATCATTCCAGTCACATTAAATAAAATAATGTATGACTTACAAGCTACGAATGATGCCCTCTTGAAGGAAGATCAAGATGTATCTATCATGACCATGTCTGGGGGCTCATGAATAAGAGTAAATTTCAGTGTTAAGTGAGGTCGTCTTATTACAAAAAGATTGCCTCATCAAATAAACATATTATTTGCTGAGAGTTACTTTGACAAGTTATTGTGTGCTTAATTACTACTGCTTAACATAAACCCTTGCCGCAAACACTGACAATAATTTGATGACTCCTATACCTGTGATGAGCCCATGTTGAATGTTTAAAAACTTTGTATAAAAATAAGTGAGATGCAACAAAATATTAAATTGAAAGGAAGAGTTACTGTGTTCCGGGTTGTATACATTCACAGTCTGATAATACTCCAGAAATAAATTTTTTTTTCCAAACTATGCATCAGAAAGAGAAACAAAAGAGTATTCTTTTTCTTTCTGTTTCTTTTGTTAGTAGATGTTTGACTCATTTCATTTGATGTTAACTGAGTTACGTAGTCATTACGAGTTGCATGTCGAGAGTGTTTTGTCTCTGCTAGTACATTCTGCGCCATAACTGTTTTATATTCAGTCTGATTCGATCACCCGAATAGTGCACATCGTGTTATGATGTTGTGAATTGTGATTTGCCTAATAAAGCATGGTTCTACTTGAATGTCGTGTTTTCATCACTGCAGTGATCCTAAATTAATCGGTGAACCTCTAACAGGTTATGAAGCCCAGCGACGCCGAGTGAAAACAAAGATATCAAGTCGAAACGTGCACGTGTAGTCAAGCGTGAGACGCCATGATGAGCGCAGGCAATATTTCGAGGATCGAGCTACTCAACAAAAATAATTTCGACACATGGAAATTGCAAATGCAGGCTGTCCTAATCAAAAACGATTTGTGGGAATTTGTTTCCGGCGCAAACGTAAAGCCCGAACCAGGTGAAGGAAATGATGCCGCTATACAAGCCTGGATAAAAGGTGATTCAAAAGCAAGATCAGACATTATTTTATCCATCTCACCGAACGAGCTGAAACAGGTAAAGAACTGTGCAACATCGAAAGACATGTGGACGAAGCTGCAGGAAACCTACCAGTCACAAGGACCAGCCAGGAAAGCCACGCTTCTGAAGAGATTAACTCTACACAAAATGACGGACGGCGGCGACATCCGAGACCACATGAACGAGTTCTTTGACACCGTAGATAAGCTAGCAGACATGGGCATCGAAGTACACCCTGATCAACAAGCGATTATGCTTTTATATAGTTTGCCAGCAAGTTTCGAAAACTTTCGATGCGCCATCGAGTCACGAGATACTTTGCCTACACCCGAGGCATTGCGTGCAAAAATTATCGAGGAAAGTGAAGCACGAAAAAACGACGCCATTCGAGACGCGCCGAACGCCATGTTTGTTCGCAAAAGTTATTCGCGGAATCAACCGAAAAGTGCCGGAAGTGACCGAAGACATGCTGAAAACGACAAAGATAAGTCGAACGAAACAAAAATCAAAAGGGAAAATCATGCAAAAATTCGGTGCAACTTGTGCAAGAAGTTAGGACACAAAAAGGCAGACTGTTGGTACAATAAAAACAAACCATCTGCAAAATTGTCCGAAAACGTCGGCTTCTATGCAACCGATGCTACGGCACATGCAGCGTCTGATTCCACGATCTCGAAGTGGTGCCTCGATAGTGGTGCAACAACGCATCTGTGTAATGACGAACAAAGGTTCGCAAACATGGACACATCGAAGCGCGGCACGCTGAATCTAGCGACAGACTCGTCAACAGAAATAAAAGGAAAAGGAACAGTACATTTTTCGACGGATGTGGCAGGAAACAGGAAAGACATCTCTCTCAACGACACCTGCTGTGTTCCCGACCTGAGGACAAATCTTATCTCAGTCGCAAAAATCACGGATCACAATTTCGAAGTTCTCTTCAAAAAGAGTGGTGCGTATGTGATGGACACAGATGGTCGTGTCAAGTTACACGCGAACAGAATCGGGGACCTTTACTTCGTACACGAGCAGACAGAGGTCGCGAGTGCCGTTTCATCCGAGAACAAACGCGAAGTAATTTCACTCGAACTGTTACACAAACGACTTGGACATTTAAACGCAAAAGACATTGCGAACGCAATACGTGCTGATGCCATTACCGGATTTCGTCTCAAGGACCCGACGGCAAAGTTGGACTGTGACATATGTCTGAAAGGAAAATTCACCAGGACGCCATTCCCGAAGACATCATCACGAAAGACCGAGTTGCTGGAATTAATACATACGGATGTGTGTGGACCTATGCGGAAGGAATCTTTGGGAGGAGCCAAGTATTACGTTGAGTTTATCGACGATGCCACCAGATGGTGCGAAGTTCGCTTTCTGAAGTCCAAAGCGGATGTGTTCAAAGCAACGACGGAGTACATCGCTTTAGTCGAAAAACAAAAGGGTAAGAATGTTAAAACATTGCAGTCAGACAATGGACGTGAATACGTGAACCAAGAATTCGACGAATTTTTAAAGAAGCACGGCATCACCAGAAGACTCACCGTACCGCACAACCCTGAACAAAACGGTGTAGCGGAGAGAAAGAATCGGACGCTCATCGAAGCGGCTAGATGTCTACTCCTGGACTCGGGATTACCACTCATGTTCTGGGCCGAAGCAGTGAACACTGCAAATTATTTGCGGAACCGTTCACCCACGTCAAGCCTAAATGGACGAACGCCGTATGAAGCTTGGACCGGCAGAGCGCCCAACTTATCCTATTTGAAGATATTCGGCAGTGCAGTGACGTATCTCGACCGAGACCCCGGACAAGGAAAATTCGATCAGCGCGGGAAAGAAGGAATTTTTCTTGGCTACGCAGAAGAATCTAAAGCTTTTCGAATCTGGTCGACCGAAAAGAAAAAGGTTATTGTGAGTCGAGATGTGAAGTTTCATGAAGTTGCAGTTAAATTCGAAGAAAAACACAGCGGGAGAATTGAGATTTCCCCGGAAATGACCAACGGAAGAGTAGGACAACGTTTCATCGATTTCGATCACGATCCAAATGAAATGATGGAAGATGAAATCCCAGAGTCAGACTTAGATAACTCATCGGGCAGTGATTTTCACGGTTTTGATGTCCCCCCATTAACTGATGAGGATGAAGATTACAACGACGAAGAGGAAGTTCTTCCACATCACAATCGTGAAGACGAGGTTTTGCAACCAGATGAAGAAGATGAAGTAGCATTACAGGATATACCCGCTTCATCACGAGGACGAGGTCGTCCAACGATTCTACGAACCGGACAGAGGGGAAGACCCAGAAAACTGTATCAACCTGGCACAACCGGAGAAGTAGATTTTGCTGAAAGTTCATTCATATCAGAAATTCCGTTAGAAGGTGCATTAAAGAGCCCTGAAGCAAGTGAATGGCACCAGGCCATAGCTACGGAAATGAAATCAATTATCAGGAACGGAACATGGACACTTGTTGACCGCCCAAAGCAGGGGAAGATCATCGGTTCCCGCATGGTATTGCGCAACAAAGTTGGACCTGACGGCGAGATAGAGAAAAGGAAAGCAAGATTGGTCGCTCAAGGTTTTAGCCAGCAACCAGGGGTTCATTTTCAAGAAACCTTTGCGCCCGTTGCGAGGTTCGGCTCTATCCGCTTGATGATGTCCTTAGCCATTCAAAACGACATGAAAGTGAAACAATTTGACATAACAACGGCATATTTAAATGGCGAATTGGATGAAGACATCTTGATGGAACCACCCAAGTTTTACGAAGAAATCCTACAGAACGTGATTAGATCCGAAGGTTCTAACAGCATCGGCAAACAAGCTAAAGCCATGCTACATACCTTTCGAAAAGGAAATCAAGTTTGTCTCCTTAAAAAGGCTCTGTACGGATTACGACAGGCAGGAAGAAGTTGGTACATCAAATTGAGCGAAGTGTTGAAGAAACTCGGTGCCTCTCCTACGATTTCGGATCCTTGCTTGTTCAAAATCGGTTCCGGGAAAGACATCATGTTAATAGCAGTCTACGTGGATGACATTCTGGTCGCATCGAGAAATGAGAATGAAATCTCAAAGTTAGGGAGACAATTGGCCAAGGAGTTTGAGGTCAAGGATCTTGGTGACGTGTCATATTGCCTGGGAGTGGAATTCATCAGAACTCAGGACGAGATCGCACTTTCTCAGCGTGGATACATCCAGGAGTTGTTACAGAGGTTCAACATGATGGAATGTAAACCCGTTACCACACCGATGGACTCTGGAACTAAATTGGTGAAGACATCATGTGTCAAGGAAGAAGATCAGCAGCTCCCTTATCGCGAGTTAGTCGGTGCACTCACCTACCTGTCCACGATGACTCGCCCCGACATTGCATTCGCAGTAAGAAATTTGAGTCAGTTCAATAATTGCTATAGTGCTGAACACTGGAAAAGCGCCAAGCGAGTACTAAGGTACCTGAAAGGAACTAGCAATCTGGGACTCGTTTACAAGTCTAAAGGCGGAAATCTCGAAGGATTTGTTGATGCAGATTGGGGAAACAACGTCGAAGACCGAAAATCATACTCTGGCTATTTATTTTCACTGGGTGGAAGTGTCATTTCGTGGGATTCAAGAAAGCAGAAAACAGTGGCTTTATCCACCACGGAGGCCGAGTACATGGCTGCATCCGAGTGTGCTAAGGAGGCTGTGTACTTGCAAAAGTTCGTCAGTGAGCTAGGGTTCAAGGATCTCGCCAAGATAGTTATATACTGTGACAACAGGAGTGCAATTTGCTTGGCAGAAAACCCTACTTTCCACAATCGAAGCAAGCACATTGCGATTCGTCACCATTTTGTACGAGATTTGCTCAAGAACAAAATAGTGTCATTAAAATATGTGTCTACCGAAGATCAGATAGCAGACTTTCTCACTAAAGGACTCACGAAGAGGAAACATCAATGGTGTACAGAAAAGACTGGACTGAAGCCGATTGATTGCTAACTGTGATTAGTTGTTATTTTTCTCTTGTGTTTCTTTTTGATTTTCTATTTGATCGCCCTACAACTCGAGGGGAAGTGTTTGACTCATTTCATTTGATGTTAACTGAGTTACGTAGTCATTACGAGTTGCATGTCGAGAGTGTTTTGTCTCTGCTAGTACATTCTGCGCCATAACTGTTTTATATTCAGTCTGATTCGATCACCCGAATAGTGCACATCGTGTTATGATGTTGTGAATTGTGATTTGCCTAATAAAGCATGGTTCTACTTGAATGTCCTAAATTAATCGGTGAACCTCTAACAGTAGAAGTAGTTTATTGTTAGTTTATTCAGGTAGTTTACATTACTGGTACAATAAAATATATGCATACATATGCAATAATCAATATACAAATCATATATCACAGTTTTGTGTATAAAACATTCTGTCTCCAGACAACATAAACTCAATTGTAGAATAAAGTACCAATTGAAAAATAAGTACCATGTGAGCCAATAAAGATTCCACCATTTGGCTACAATATTCAAATAAATTTCAGCATTTAATTAGCTGTAGACCAAGTCGTAGCTTTAGCTATTATATGTGTGTTATCCACACAGAGAAATATCACCTCGGTCGAGGGCTATGAATATATCATTTATGTATGGATAAACAATAATGATCCTAAAATTGTACCCTGGGGGATGCCACAACTATTACTAGTATAATTATAAATTTTAACATCCTGCGTTCTGTTCGATAGATAACTATCAAATTTATAAGTAATAATTCAAAAGCCACACCCACAGAGCTTCATTAGTAACGAGAGATTTACTTATCGAACGCCTCAGCGAGATAAAAAATCGAAATACCTGGTATTTTCTCATCAATAGCTTCACAAATTTACTCATTAAATATGTAATTGTATCATGTTCTTTGTTGATGTTTTTTGCCATTTTGAAATCCGAATTGCAATAGATGTAAAATGTTTGTTATAAAAGCATTAAAAATCTAGATTTTAATAAATTTTCATGCATCTTCGTAAAGTTTGAAATTAGGAAATCGGTCTGTATTTATTAGTAATCGTTATTTCTCTAGCCTTATATACCGATATAACATTGGCTTTTTACTCCCTCTTTATACGTACGCATATACGGAGTAATGAACGTAGTGTAGTAAAGAAAGCTATGTAATGCGGCGGAAAATCGATTTCGATATTTCAACGGAAATAAACGTTTTGGGGTCCCCTGATACCGAAAAAAGGTTTGTTTGTTTTTTCAAAACTTCCGCCCGTCTGTCTGTCCACTCACCTGCCGTCCGTCTGTCTCTCCGTCCGTTTATCGGATCGTCTGTTCGTCCATCCGTCTGACCATCCCTCCGTCTCTCTGACTGTCCATCCGTCTGGCTCGACGTCTGTTCGTCCGACCGTCAGTTTGTCTGCCCGTCCGTCCGCCCTTCCGTTTGTCCTTCCGTCCGTCTCCCTGTTCGTCTGTCCGCCCTTCCCTTTGTTTGTCCGTCCGTCCGTCTGTCTTTCCCTGTCTGTCTGTCCTTCTGTTTGTCCGTCTGTAAACATCACTAGCGCCATAACCATAGGTAGGATTTTTTCCAAAACAGATATTCCCTGGTCGATTAGCCTCGCCTCGAAGCGCTGCGATTTGGGAAAGCATTCTTTAAAATTTGGGGTACTTTACATGACGCACTTGGTACATTTTCAAAATTTCCTGAAAAATAGCTCCAAATTTCTTGTAAGAAGAAAGTAAAATACACTTTTAAAGGTTGCGTAGGACCGATTTTCACAGTTAACTCTGAATTTTCGAAAATTGCTGAAAAAGTTTAATTTTTTGGCGTTATCCTACAACTATAAAATTTTCGAGAGAAATTTTTCCTTCAAGTACATTTTTTCCATTTTTATTTCTTTCAATAGGGACATGAAATTTTTTTAATATTTTTTTTTCAATTTTCCAGTAATATTTGCTTGCAATGTGTGCAATTAAAAAAATAAGATTTTCTCAAAAACGACTCGAAATTTTTGTTTTACAAATTTTGTAGAAATAATGCTAAATGCACTCTATGAGATGACATGGAGGTTTTTTTTGTTGCAATTTTGCTCTATTACTTTGTTTTTTCAAAAATTACAAAAATATATTTTTTACTAAACTCTCACGTTGTTCATATTTACATTAGCGGCGATTTGTCCACATTATTTCATTTACGTGTACATGTCCTTTAAATGTTGTATTATAAAGTTTCTCTCAAAGAAACTCAAAAGTTTTCTGCAAAAATGTTCTCATTTTCGGAAACGCCTCAATTTTTTTTCTTCAGACTCATCGAACTCATCGAACGAATGAAAGTGCTATTGCGCTATTTAAGGAGTCTTAAAATTAATATTACTATATACTTTTGTTTTTTTTTTAATTACACAAATGTAACTTTTTAAAATATCTCTCATGTTATTAATATGCACATATCCAGTGATTTGTAAACACTGTTGAATTTAATTATTGGGTTTGTTTTAAATTGGTTGTCACATATAATTTTTTTTAAATGTTCTTAAGTTCCGTTTTTTAAATTTTGGACAACCACAATAAATGCTTCCGAAAGTTTTTTATATTATAATTGTATTTTAGTTTATGCAATCAGATGACATATCGGAGACATCAGGCATTACTGAAAAATGATTTATAAAAATACTTCAAAATGATGAAGACAAAATGATTTTCACATTATTCATAGAAGAAGAAAGAACTTAAAAATTACAAAAAATAATAAGTATATAATACCATTCCCAATTCAATGAAAGCTCACCTGTTATTATATCTTGAAAACTAAAAGTAATGTATACAAAAAAATATACAAAATATTTACAAAATATATACAAATTATACAAAAACCTATCTGATTTTAATTTCTTGGTGGATTGCAGTCCAGTTACATGACCGTTAATGATTTTAAATAGTCATTGTAAAGTTGAAGGAGTAACAGAACTCAGGAGAGAGTTGAAAGATGTAATTTCGGAATGATTGATCCTAATGTTAAAAAGGGTTTATGTGTTATTGCCGAAAAATATTTAATAAGTTGTCATAAATCTTTGTAAACTGATTGGATTCTATTGTTGTTTTCATAGTATTCTGAGTTTTTGTATTCAAAGTTTCTAGTATTAGTCTCTTATTTCTGTTGGATTCAACTGCTAAAATAGGAAACTGATAGAAAAATTATTGTATGATTTAGGTTCATTCGATATTGGGATATTGAATTCTACTTGTTTGTAACTGTGTTCTGATATTTTCTGCTTAAATGTTCTTTTTGTTTGGCCAACAAAACATGTCAATTTTCAATCATTAAGTCATCTGAATAAACTGTATTTATTGTAGTGGAAATTTAAAAAAAAAATTAAAAATGAACTTTGGGTGGTGATAGAAGGCAGCTGACAAGAGTATGTGGCAAGACTGAATAGCTAGCCCAGTCCAAAGAAAATAGAAAAGTAATATGAGAAAGTCTGTGTTATTTGTATTGCCAATAGTTTAAAGTGTATGGGAAAAATTCCAGATTGTATACTACACTTTATAATATAAGATAATAGTTCGACAATCAAATGTGAACTGTGAATTTTTATTATTCAAATTAATAATTATTGTAGAGATTTCTAATTCAGCTGTTGGTGTAATAAAAATGGAATCTGTGAGAGGTTGAATAAAATTAAATTGCATGTCTGGTGTATTATTAAGTTTTTCAGCCATCACTGGTCCAATTTCTACAAAAAACTTAATTAAATCCATACTTAGTTACTTCCATTCTTACCATACTTAGTTAGATCTATTAGAAATGTCTGGTGTATTCTTGATGGTAGTGTTAATTGATGTACCATACAATTTATTTATTTAATCTATATTAGAATTTTTTGTTCATTATTTCATTTATAAAGTGCCATAAATATTTAAGTTTTCAGGTTGTTTCTTCCAGTAATCTTTTGTAGTATGCATTTTTTAGTTAATTAGTTGTCTAGTGATCATTTATAAGTGTTTTATTTATTTTTAATAACATTATCATTTGTATTTATTTTAGTTGTTTATGAAATTGATTTTTAATTCTGAAAAGATATTATGTCCTTTAGTTATCCAAGGTTTTCTTGATTTGTTGTTCACATTGTTCACATTGAAGCTACATTTATACGAAGAAAATTCTACTGCATTTTATATAATTTCAGTAAAAAAGGCTACAGCATTATCTATATTATTTTCATTATAAAAAGGGGGCCAATCAATCTTGTTCAAAAACTCGATTAGTTTTCTATAATTAGTCTTACTCAAATTAACATTATTTTCATTATCATTGATAGTTTTTGGTTTGACATTTAATAATATGAGTATTGCCTTATGGTTCAAATCACAGACAATACGTGTTGGTTCAATAAATTATTTACTCTTCCAAATATGTGGTCTATGTAAATGACTGAGCCACTAATTATTCTGTTATGTAATGATAAATGAAGTGTATCCTCGTTCATAAATTTGTTATACAGTCAAACACCACATTATTATTCTGTAGTATATCAAAGATTATGGTTTCAATCACAATGTGATTTTTAATATTTTCAGAATTATTTAAGTACATATCAAGATGTGTAATGAAATCATATACATTTATCTCGTGTAATCTGTAAAAAGAAGTAAGGAAAATATTTCTATTAATTGGTGTGCAGTTCTATAAGAATAGCTTTCATTTTTCCAATATACAATTTTTATGTTAAGGTCTTTTTTTAACAAATACGCAGATTCCTTAATTTTTATTTTGGAGACTAGTTGTAAACAATAAGTTATACCTAGGTATTACGTATAAATTTGAACAAATTTATTTTGTGCATTTCAGAACTAACCATTAGGTCTGGTTTTGAAAGAATGGTATATAGGGAATTCTTTATCTATACAATTAAATTTAAATATGAAGGTTTGCATTTATAGATTCTTATAGTCGCTGTCATCCCAGGCCATTAGCTTAAGATACCAAACAATGAATTTAAAAAAAAAACAATGAAATTGCAATTGCCACATTTTTAAAAATTGCATGATTCACCTAAATATTATTCAAAAGCACAATGGTTCATGTAATATTTACATTTATATTTTTAATTTTCTGAAGTGAAATAACATTTTTTTGCCTTCTTATCTGGACAATTTTTACCTTCATGGGGGCCAAAACAATATGAACAACTAGTATTATCAGTAGGACCTAAATTTTTTTGCACTATGCCCTAATCTGTTACAATTAAAGATCTATTAATATTAAATCTTCATAACTTTATATCTTTGCCACCCACTAGAAACAGCTTTATTGCTCATGACAGTATTGAATATTTCCAGTTTGAGCTCGACATAAACTGATTGGGTTCCTTTAGTTTTAGTACATGATCCACTTTGATTGCATCTTTATCATTTGCAAAATTTTGTTATCAGTGTAGCTTCCGCTGATCCAAATCAAAGGAATCTTCACCCCCAACTTTTGAACCCAGAGATTTCTCATTTTTTTTGTCTCAATATTACATTCATCATCCAGAATTTCTTTCAATTCAGTAACCATTGTTTTACAATTTGTATAATCATTACATTTTACAGTCTCTGATCAATCTTTAGTTTTTTTAAGTGATTATATATGCACTTTCAATTTCACAACATCAATGTTTGCATTTATAGCCAACTTAATGCAACTTGATCTTACCAACCTCTCAAGAAAACATTTTACTCGGCATGGTCTCCACATGAACCAGATAGGAAAACAAAAACTAGGAGCCATGCTCATGTCGCAACGACTGGTAACCCCTGCCCCTGCTACCTCACATCCATCTCCCACCCATTCTTCTGCCTCTCCATCCACAACCCTCTTACACACTCCGCATCTTTCACCACCATCCAGTCCTCTTTTACCTATGCCAGTTCCTACTCCAACACCTCTCCTGCCCACTCCACATCCCTCACCTGTCCCCAGTCCTCTTTTACCTATGCCAGTTCCTACTCCCACACCTCTTCTGCCCACTCCACATCCCTCACCTGTCCCCAGTCCTCTTTTACCTAAGCCAGTTCCTACTCCTACACCGCTCCTGCCCACTCCACTTTTTCCAACTACCTCCTCACCTTTCTTCTCTTCAGCCCCTTCACCTACTTCCACACTTCCTACTCCCCATCCCATCCGTACATATAACTTCCGCTGCAACAGAAAACCCACTCCTGTGTATAACCTGTAGCATCAAACATCGGCAGGAAAGCAAACAATACACAAAAATAAAAACTATTTGCACATTCTTCACCAAAATGTACAGTCTCTGAAAAATAAACTCACTGATATAGAAATATTACTTGCGGAGAAACTCAACCACATTTCAGTATTGTGCTTCACAGAACACTGGCTAACTAAAGAACAATTAGATAACACATATATACCAGGTTTCTCTCTAGCCAGTAGCTCATGTCGAAATATTAACAATGCACATCATGCATATGGTGGGACATGCATTTTTATTAAAAATACAATTAGTTTTGTACCCTACACAAATCTCACTCATCTTGTAAAAGAGAAAGACTTTGAAATATCCATCACTGACTTAACAACAATAAAAACATGGGTATTATGCACATATTGCAGCCCTGCTGGAAATTTGAAAACCTTTTTAAAAAATCTGGAAGTTATTCTAACAAAACTTCAAAAACGCAGACAGTATAAAACTATTCTTTGTGGTGACTTCAATATAAATTGCCTCACACAATCCAGTAATGAAAATCTATTTAAAGACCTACTAAAATCATACAATTTACAAACAACCATAAATACACCAACACAAATATCCAAAAATAGTAGCACTGCTATAGATCAAATAATAATAGATGCAAATAACCATTGTTTTTCTGTTGCTACATTTAATACAGGTTTCAGTGACCACATTGCCAAGATCCTAACACTTCCAACAGAAACAAAAACCGCGGAACAGACAACTTACAAAGAAATCCGTAACTATTCCCAAGGAAACATTATAAAATTTCAAAACTTGCTCAGATTTGAAAACTGGAATGAAGTATATAAGGCAACTGATACAAATGATAAGTTTAACTCATTCATAAATATATACTTAAGACATTTCAATGCCATTTTCCCTCAAAAACTGAAAAAGATCCAAAATAAGAAAACTAAATCATGGATTACCACAGGCATCAAAGTGTCATGTGAAAGAAAATGCAACATGTATAAAATACTTACAAATAACAAATGTAGCTCAAACTTCATTTCATATTACAAAACATATAATTCGATCCTAAAAAAAGTAATCAAAAAAGCAAAAATTATTACAAATGAGAAGTACATTGCAATTGCACGTAATAAAACAAAAGCCATGCGGGACATTATTAAAAAGACTACAGCACCAACTAATAATAACAAAAAAAACATAGAGCTCCACTACAAAAACGAAACTGTACAAGACCCACAAGAAATAGCTGATATATTCAATGAACACTTTTCACAAATTAGTAATAAGTTAATCTCTCAACACTCTCTAAACAATGAAACACACCAAACAAACACTAATATTACACAAATTGTAAATTCCATATTTTTATATGAAACAACCCCCTCTGAAATTTTTAAAATCATTGGACAAATGGAGAATAAATTCTCAGCAGGCATGGACTACATTCCAGATTTTCTTATTAAACACAGTGCTCCATGTATAGTGCAACCACTCTCTCACATCTGCAATTACTCTCTAAAATCAGGCATATTTCCAGATATATTCAAAACAGCAAAAATTAAACCATTGTTTAAAAAGGGCAATAGTTATGACCCAATGAACTACAGGCCTATTTCCCTGTTATCAGGATTTTCAAAAATTCTGGAAAGACTTTTCAATGATAGACTCAAACAGTTTCTCAATGCAAATAATGTCCTTACAAATGCACAACATGGCTTCAGGAGTAATAGATCCACAGACACAGCCATCTTCTCCTTTTTAAATGACATACTTGTTGCACTAAATCAGAAGGAAATTCCCATTGGCCTTTTCTTAGATTTGTCAAAAGCCTTTGACATCATTGACCATCACATACTTTTAAGAAAACTAGAAATGCTAGGGATTCGAGGCATTGCAGGCCAATGGATCAAATCATATTTATCAAACCGTAGACAAATAGTTGCCCTCCAACACACTAAAGAAAACAAAATCTCCTCATACTACTCCTGTCCTCAAATAATAAATTGTGGAGTCCTGCAAGGATCCATCCTTGGGCCAATACTATTCCTTATATACATAAATGACATGCCTTTGGCTTTAAGGAACAACAAAATAATTTTGTTTGCAGATGACACAAACATCATCATCAAAGCAAAAACACAACAATCATTAGAAAAGAAACTCACAAAACTTTGCAAGCACTAGTAAAATGGTTTCAAGACAACAAACTCATCATAAACACCACCAAGACAGTCTCTCTAAATTTCATGAATCCTCAATCTAAAGAAAAACTCTCTCAGCATTTGCTCATAAACAATAACCCTGTAACAATATCTCATGAAACTACCTTCCTCGAACTAACAATTCAAGAAAACCTAAAATGGAACACTCACATCTCAAATCTTAACAAGAAGCTCAGCAAATCTTGCTATGCCCTATACACCCTCAGGTCAAGCTCCAACATTGAGACACTTCGAACAATGTATTTTGCAAATGTGCACTCACACCTAAAATATGGAATAATATTCTAGGGAAATGCCCCTGAAAGCACTCGCACATTTATTATCCAAAAAAGAATACTGCGAACAATGACCAGCACTCATAAGCTGGAGTCTTGCAAACCCTTGTTTAATAAACTAAGGATTCTTCCTCTACCATGCATGTACATATTTGAAATAGTGGTCTTCACAAAGAAAATTCTCATGGGAAACAAAGACACTTTTACTTTAAATTCTGATGTACATAACTACAGCACCCGTCAAAAGGATAACCTACACGTTCCCCACTCTGAAACTACACTTTATCAAAAAAGTACCCTAATAGAGGGCATTATACTTTACAACAAACTAGGCAATGATATCAAACACATAAACACAATTCATACATTTAAAAGTAAATTGAAAGCTTTCCTGCTTAACAGCATGTTCTACAGTGTAAAGGAATTTTCAAATTACAACATTTCCCTTAAAAAATATAAATAAATAAGAATTTCTTATTCCATTAGACTTTCTGTTTCATGTGAACTGTTTCAAGCTGAAGCAAAGAAAAAAGAACTGCATATCACATCCTGTGAAATAGTAGGAGAATAGAAGAAGAAAAAACTGGTTAAAACTTGCCTCCTCACCATTTCAAGTTATAAATATAGAATGTACTACTATTGTTAAATTTGATGTAGTTGCAAACATAATTGATATGTATTATTAATGTTATTATTATTATTAATGTAATTATTATTATTATTATTATTATTATTATTATTAATGTTAATTATTAGCAGATAATTTATCTACTGTATAACATCTTAATCTAACTGTAACAAGTATTGTATTTCTAGGCCAATGACCCCATCTCAATCAGGTTTCGTTTAATTTCCCTGGTCCTTTGAGCAAATGCTGAGATGGCCCCTTGTTTGCTCCTGAACAGTAATATAACTTCGCTCTCTCCACCCAAGGCATCATATTGACTCGTCATACATGATTGTAGTTGTATATGTGACTCAATAAATATTATTATTATTATTAAAAAAACATGTTAACTGTCTTGTTAGGTTTAACTACAAACAGAGGGGTTTTCTTTTCACATGGGTATTAACTCCTGACACAATAGTCGCATAAGTAAATTTCTGTGACTTTAGATTATCTATGCTGATCATAATTTAAATTTTGGGCTTAATGATATTGTGAATGGAATGTTAGAGATTCAGTCATGTTATCATTTGCTGGAACGAATTTCTGTTTTCTTAGGTCATAGAATTAATCGATGGTATATTTTATTAACCATGATCAATTAAGATAAAAAAAACGAAATGATCTTATATTAAAATGGTTGTACCCTTAACGATAGTCATCATTGAGTGATTTCTTATTAGCTACAAGATTTGGTTATTTTAATATTTTGCAAGCTTTAACAATAATCACACTTTCTAACAAAATGTCTGAAGTAAATAAAGCCTGTAACTTGAAAAAATAATGGAACATTTTGAATTGTTTTATATGTAGTACTACATTTCAAAATACTAATATCTACTAACTCCGTTACCTTCAAAGCCCTGTTTTGAATCTGGAAACAGCATGGAATTTACTTGATTGAGCTTACAAAGAATTGAAGACTGCTCTAAAATCACTAAGGTAATTTGAAATATGAAATAATAGAATTATCCAAAGTAAGGGAAGTAGAAGTGAAAATTAGCGATAAATGAGTGAAGTAAACGACACGTCATTTTCATGAACTTTGCAAGGATCAGTAAATAAAACTATGCCTTGTAGACACGACGGAATGAGAAGGATCACGGCCCTGTGAAAAGAAAAGAAACGAGATATGGGTTCTATCAATCTGGCACAACCACTAAAGCATAATCACATTAAACCAAATGGAATATTTAGTACTCACATATTACTAATTTATTACTCAAAAATTAAATTTATTACTCTTGCTTTTCGTGAAGCTGTGATTGTGCTGGAGTGACTGTCAAGCTGGCATAACCAAATTTAAAAAACTGACACAATCGATTCAAACTAATACGAATTTTTAGTACTCATTTATTACTAATTTATTATCCAAAATGAAATTCATTGCTGTCATCGTTTATTGAATAAATATTGTTAAAACGCGTAAATATGCATCCACGCGCAACATTCTTAGAGAATTATTTATGAGAGTACGAACAGGCATAGACACATGAGACTTATTAGATAATTAAATACACATTCAATACTAATTTATTACTCAAAAGAGGAATGTATCACTATTGCCGTTTATTAAATAAACATTGATAAAACTTAATCATAGATATACTGTCATGCCAGATATTCCAGTATAATAATCGAGACTAATAAATAGCAATCAATAAATTTCTCTTTTGGGTAATAAATTAATATTGAATGTGTATTCAATTATCTATTAGCTTTTATTTCTTTGTGGCCGTTCGTACTCCAATATAATAACCGAATATCGTGCGTGGTTGCATAACTACGCTGTTTTCAACAATATGTATTTAATAATCGGCAACAGTACTGATTTGTTTCGAGTAATAAAGTGATATTGAACGTGTATTTATCTTACCTCTTGTGGTTTTATTTGATTGTACCTGTTCGAACTTTCTCTTATCATAATCAAATATCAGGCATGGTTGGATAACTGTGATTCAGTTTTAAACGATATATATTTAATAAACGCCATCATTAATAAATTTCTCTTTCGGGTAATAGATTAGTATTGAATGTGTATTAAATTATCCAGGTGGGGATCCAGAGACGAATTTTGGGAGAGGAAATTCAAAACGTTTTTGGTCGAATACGTCGTATTTCAGATTTTATAAAACGCTGCAGGTTAATTTCAGCTCGTGCTGCGATAAGATTTTATTTGTTTTAATCATAATCCTAAAATATTTTTGCTTGAAAGTCTCGTGGCAAGTTAAAACTAACAGTTACTAAAACATTTTAGGGTAGGAAATTTCCCTCATTTCCCTCCCTGTGAATCCGCGCCAGAAGAATATGTTTTATTTGTTTGTGCCGGTCGTACTCTCTAATATAATACTCGAATGTCGTGCATAGTTGCGTAACAATGTCGTTTTGAACAATATTTATTTACTAAACGACAATAATAATAGATTTCTGTTTGGGATAATAAATTAGTGTTATATGTGTATGTAATTATTAATTTTGTTTTATAAGATCATGCCCGTTCGTTCTCTTTATAATGAAATTTGAAGTTCTCGCATGGTTGGAGATCTATAATTCAGTTTTAAACAATATTAATTTAATAAACAGCAACAGAAATCAATTGATCATTTGGGTAACAAAATTTGTCTTGAATGTGAATTTCTATTGAATTATCTAATAGGTTTTATTTGTCTGTGTCTGTTCGTACTCTAATAATATAATTTTCGAATATCGTATGTGGTTGCATTATTACGCCATTTTAACAATATTTATTTTGTAATAAACGGCAACAACAAAAAATTTCATTTTTAGAAAATAAATTAACAATAAATGAATACTTACAAATGAGTAAAAATTTCGTTTTAGTTTGAATCTATTGTGCCTATTTTTTAAATTTGATTCTGCCAGCATGGCAGTCAGCCAGCACAACCACAATTATTTCACAAACGGCAAGAGAAGTAAATATAATTTTTGGATAATTAATTAGTAATAAATGAATACTGAATTTCCCCTTTTTTATATGATTGTTGTATAGTGGTTGTGCCAGCTGGACACACCTAGAGATATGTAGGAGAAAGTGTAGTCATGTGAAGTTTTTAGTTTTCATTCTCGTCCGATCGCCATCGGTGGGCAAAGACACGTCGGCTGGTTTGGTATTATCCGCGCACGTTTTCTTGAGCCCTCGTTTCACTAGATGTGAGAGGGGTGGGGCTTTATTTATTTAGACGACAGAATAATTATATCAAACCTGTAGCTCGTTTTTTTTCAATGTAAAGCAATTTCTATTATATGGGAACGATAATGAGATTTTGTGAACAACGCTTGTGGCTATAATTATTCTTAATTCAACTAATGTTGGTAAAGGAGTGGGGTAGGTATTCAAGGGCTGAAGAAAACTTAAGGTATAATACGGTCGCCGTCAGTTAGGATGCGCCATGTTAGGATCGTGAATATTATTTCAATCAGAGGGATGTGTGTAATGCGGAATGAAATCCGATATTTTCAAAGTTTGAATATCAGTAATCTAAAGTAAATCTAATCTAAAATAGTTAAAAGTCTTTTTGAATGTTAATTCAAATATGAAATAGATTTTATATCCGGAACGATATTTAGGATAGGGAAGAATCGTAGACGTTTATTGAATTTAACAATTCGTGTCGAACGTAGGTAGTCGCGAGTAGATACTCACACGTGGTGTAGAATGTGGAAAGTTCGTGGATGCGTGATAATTTAATATAATTATTGCTCGAACCGGTAACGAACTAACAACTTCCGGTTGTCATTCTTAACCAGAAATTGATATTGGGGGAGAATACTGTAGGTGCAACAAGAATATTAACATCAAATAGGCAGCATCAAGAAATAAGACGTGGTGGAAGTTTCAACCGGAGTGGAACCGAGAACCCACTAATACGCGCGAAGATCTCAGTAAGCGACTAATTTTGATTTTGACCTGTACAGGAAGGATCATTCTTTTATAAAAGGGAATTAACATTATTTTCAATCAATGAGCTCATTTATAGTGCGCATGATCGCGACTGTGTTACTCGCGCAACTTTTCTTCAACGATGGATTGAAGCAATGCGGGTAGAGTGGGGGTATTAGTTACGTAATCAGCCTCTAGATTTTATGAAGCAATGCCAATCTCTGGAGAATCAGTCTTGCTTTCGCAACTTTCTCAATAATTTGCGTTCTAACTTACTCAGGAGTTCGAGCTATCTCCTGTGATGGATCTTCCCTTGCTTCGGTCATTTCTTTAGATTTTTTAATAGTATTTATTTCGCCCCAGTGGAAACGGGATTGAAATGTCATGCGTGCACCCTGCGAGATTTTGTCTTTAACTGTTTATTGTGTCAGGGAGGGGTAAGCATGGTCATCGTTCAAGAAACGTTGCGCGGGTAATATCAAGCACGACTTGATACGGTCGCAACATCTAGGGGCACGACCGAAAATCATGAAGTGACAAAATGCCACCGTGTAGACAGGCCTTGTGATGCAGTTATAAAAATGGCACTATAAGGGTGTAAATCAATAAATGTTAATTTATTTTATTGGAACAAGACTGATAATTTATAGTTAATTGCCATCAATTAAAAAAAATATTAACAGAACTTCCAAATATAGCGATCTGTGTAGATAGTACGTCCGCATATAACAGGTAAGAACATTAATTAATTGAATATTAACATAGAGAGATTTACCGGAAACATTACAGTATTGTCATTATCTATTACATTTCGTGTCACATTCGCCAGCGCCGAATGAATGTTTTCAAAATTAAAGCTGATTAAAAATTAATTATGAAGTACATTGACACAAGACTATCTGCGTAATTTAAATATTTTATTAACTGATCATGAAAAATAATGTTAAAAATCATATTTCTGCTGTCATTGACAAATTTGTAAATGCAAAGAAAAGACCAAAATTTAAATTTTAAATTATATAATGAAATTCCAAAAAATGGTAATTTATTTTGTGTAACAATTTATTGTAATAAATATTTCACTTCTAAAATTCAGTTTATCACCACAAAATTAAATTAATGACATGTCTTTAATTAGGGATCCCCCGTATTGTATGGGTTCAAGGGCCTCCTCTGTTGAACTTACGCCTCTGATAAAATATTGAATATCATGTAATATAATCTAAAATATAAATATATGCATTACATACAATCTCACATTTAAAATTTTAAATATTATTCCATTTTATAGTAGGTAGGCAATTGTGAATGTGTGTATGTAAGAACCGTAAACGGGTGAAAGTTTGCCAGATTTTGAAAGTTATGTTGTTTGTCATCCTGCCAAGTTCCTAAACCAACAAATGGAGGTGTCAATGACTTTTTTGCACTGAAAAGTCATTGAAAAATAGGTTTCTCGCCCATTTTCATCCTTATCACTTGTTTGCTGGTATTTATTAGAACTTTTGTTTTGAACTTCTAGGACAGGATCTTTTGATAGTCTACAAAAGTGTCTCACCGTGACACTCAGTAAAAAGGAAATAAAAACTATTTTAACTTTATAATTCCCTCAGATTCATTATTTGAAGTTAATTTTACTGTGTATTTAGATGTTATATTGTAACGGTTGTTGCACCAGAAAACGGTGAAAATGGGGCAAATTATCAATTTAGAAATCCAAAATTTTTCTCATATTTTTCCATGTTTTTTCAAATTGTTTATTTTTCTTCTTTGTGCATGGTAGTTTCCATTTACTGTGACTTATCATTCTTAAAAGTAAATATTTTTCATAATTTTGAATACAGTATTAGCTAAACAATAAATGATAAATGTAGCAATAAATACATAAAATTATTTAGGCGCGGAATTACGGGGAGGGGGGGGGGGCAAATGACCTAAATTCCCTCCCCCAAAACTTTTTCAGTAACTATTCATTTTAACTTGTCTCGAAACTTTCAAGCAAAAATATTTTGGGTTAATCATTAATACGAATAAAATTGTATTGCAGCATTAGCTGAGTTCGGAATGCGTTATTCTACATAATGTGTAATATAACACATTTGACCAAAACCATTTGAATTAAAAGCTATCTTAATTTACCGACCACACTCGACTTTCATTCGGGCAATATAGCATTTCTAGGATGGGGAAATATAATAACTAGTGGGAAAAATTTGATGCTCAAAACCGACAAAAATGATCCATAAAATACTCTTAAAATATTTTTAAAATGCCTTAAAAGCAAAGAAAACTGACGTTATTTTTTTATCAAAACAAATTTAGATCCGTAACTTAAACTGTTGGATATGTTACTAAGGTAATCGCAGTGGCGGATGGTGGCGGGAACATGCCTCCCCCCCAAAAAAAATGTTCTAGAGAAAAGAATTAAAATGGTACAAGTGCAGGAAAATTAAAATGAGAAACATATGACTTATAGAAACGTCTAAATTTATCAATAAAGTAGCCGCGCGTGTTGTTGTTGTTTTTTTCTTTTTGCCTTTTACGGGAAGTTACGAATGGGAATCCTGATTGTCACTGTATTATAGCCCAGTGGAAGCTATGAAAAATATCTTCGACTGTTCTCCAGAGGCGTGTGATATCTCGCATCTCTTTCATACTCTGCTTGACAAGCGGCGCTATGGCGACATATAACGACGCATTGTAAGCAGTTTTCTGTTTTTTCGATCGATAATTCTAATTTCTTGCTCAGTCCCATCCACTAGTCCGAAATTGAACTCGGCTAAAGGCAACGCCAAACTACCAATTGCGTATATCTTGTTCCTGAAGTTTAGAGCGGACTGCAGAGCAAGTCTCAGTCTTCTATAATACTCCCTCTGCCTCTCTCTTTCTCTGTGATTCGAGATGTTCTCACATACTGCAACGCCCGGATTATTGTAAGGTTTACCTGGCTCAAGATCTTTAATCACAATGTGTATATCAACAACAATGCTCTCTGACATTATCTTTTTGCCTATCTTTAAATTGACTTTTACACCTGACAAGACCAAATTTCCTGCATTATACCATTGCTAAAATCATTGACCGTCCATTTGGGAGAGAAGCGCTTCGTTCTTGGCAAATACTTGAAAATCATCCATGTGCAAACCATGATAATGGTTTTTCCTTATTATTATTATTATTATTATTATTATTATTATTATTATTATCATCATCATCATCATCGATACAGTGAGAACATGAATAACGATATTTTGTAGTAATGTAAACGAAATAACTATATTCTCTTTAAAACCCCTCAGAGCTCAAGAAAACATGTGCAAATCGTGCTCTTATAATCAAAAGAAAGGCAAGGGCCCATCTCAGTATTTGCTGAAAGGATCTAAGGAAAGAGTACAAAAAATCTGGTCGTTCACTATATTATATTATTATTATATATTAATATGTCATATTTATTATATTATAATATTGAATGTATCTATTGTTTTCTTAAATATTTTAATTATCAAATAATTATTAGCCGGTTGTAATAATGTAACATTTTAAGTCTCCCTTCTTTTGACTCGGTTTTGACTTATCTTGTTCTCTAAATCCGTTGGTGCACTTTTTCTTGTATGCCTTCAGGTGAAGGAAGCAGCTTCAACGACAACGGCAACGTTTACAAATCCGATGCAGATGACAAATTAATACTGTGGGACCACGATGGCTGCGCTCTCTATGACTTTTGTTCAATGCCATCAGATGAAGAAAGAAGTACCATTAACAGCAGTTACAACATGCCATCAGATGAAGAAAGGAGTGTCATTAACTGCAGTTATAGCTTGCCATCAGGTGAAAGGAGTGCCATTAACAGTTGCTGCAGCAGTTATAGCATGTCATCAAGTGAAGAGAGAAGTGCTATTCACAGCAATTGTAGCATGCCATCAGATGAAGAAAGGAGTGTCATTGACAGCAGTTGTATCATGCCATCATATGAAGAAAGGAGTGCCATTAACAGCAGTTGTATCATGCCATTAGATGAAGACAGGAGTGTCATTAACAGCAGTTGTAGCATGCCATCATATGAAGAAAGGAGTGCCATTAACAGCAGTTGTATCATGCCATCAGATGAAGAAAGGAGTGTCATTAACAGCAGTTGTATCATGCCATCATATGAAGAAAGGAGTGCCATTAACAGCAGTTGTATCATGCCATCAGATGAAGAAAGGAGTATCATTAACAGCAGTTGTATCATGCCATCATATGAAGAAAGGAGTGCCATTAACAGCAGTTGTATCATGCCATCATATGAAGAAAGGAGTGTCATTAACAGCAGTTATAGCATGCCATCAGGTGAAAGGAGTGCCATTAACAGTAGCTGCAGCAGTTATAGCGTGTCATCAAGTGAAGAGAGAAGTTCTATTCACAGCAATTGTAGCATGTCATCAGGTGAAGAAGGAAGTGTCATTAACAGCAGTTGCAACAGCAGCAGCAGCAACTACAATGATAGGAATATTGGGGTCATCTACAGACTCGAAACAGTTGCCGAATTGGTCCCGTGGAACCAAGGCGACTATAGTGACTCTAACACTCTCATGCTTTCATTATCTGAAGGAAACAATAACAACAGCGGAAGCCTCTACAACATCGAAACAGACCCCAAACTGGTATCTTGGAAAGAGATTGGCGGAGACGGCCAAACCGCGCGAGGCGAGTATTCTTGCATCCTCTGCAGCAAACGCTTCGCCTCTAATTACTACCTCAAGCTGCACTACCGCTCACACAGCGGGCAAAAGTTCGCGTGCGCCATTTGCGACAAGGAGATGACCACCAAATCCAGCCTGGCGCAGCACATGCGCACCCACACTGGCGAAAAACCGTTCAAGTGCGTTGTGTGCGACCGGTCTTTCGCCACCAGCCAGCGCCTCCGGGAACACGAGAGGACGCATACCGGCGAAAGACCATACAAATGCTTTCAATGCAAGAAGGGCTTCGCTCAGAGCGGCGCCTTGGCGCAGCACCTCCGGACGCACACCGGGCAGAAGCCGTATCCTTGCCTGTTGTGCGACAAGCGCTTCGGAACCAAGACGTCGCTGGATCGGCATGTGCAGTCCCACCGCGGGGAAAAACCATTCGAATGCGGCGAGTGCGGAAGGCAGTTTTCCAGCAAGCAGAGGCTCGTGTGCCACATGAAGAAGCATGCTGGCAGCGCGCAGGGCACCTGTCTAGGAACATTGGGTAAAAAGAAGTGAATTATTTGAATGAAATCCGCATACCATTGCCATGCCAGTACCCGAAGAATACCAATGGGTGTTAACTCTGGACCCCATAATAAACTGCATCATAACTGAAGGATTTTTAAAAAATATTTAAGAACTAATAATGCATACAATAATTTATTTTATATATAATATTAAAGCTAATTTATTTACAGTATATAAAATATATCACTTTCTCTATGATTGTGTGAAAATATTTTACATTTTTGTGGTACGCAAGAGCAATTTTATAAAACTTTTTTGCTTGTGGGTGCTCTTTGCTGTTCGCGTCGCAGGCTGTGATGCAGACGTTACGGACATCTTGTCGTCGTAGGCTGGCCTGCCTGCAGACCCCAGTTCTGAGAACACCACAACACGGTAATCAAAATATGGGATCACAGCCTGCGGCGCGACGTCACACAGTTAGCATTTACAAGATTCTAGCCACGAAAGCCCACGACGTCATTTTTTGTACTTGCAGTCCTTCCCGCAGCCACAGAATACTTCATTGTTTTGAATACTAGTTCGACGTTGAGAAAGTTGTTCCAATTGCATAGCTTCGGTAGCGTAGTTTCTACGCCAACTACGATACCAAAATTTGATGGTGATTATGACTGTAAGAGAACGCTGAAGTTTACACGAAATGATTATGCATGACGACGGTTCCAATTTTTTGTAAATATCCTATTAGTGTTGAAAGGAAAAATGGGCTTAGAGATATTATAATAATAAAAGTCCTAAAAGATTAATCAAAAGATAAATCAAATAATAACAAAAGTCCTTAAAGGTTAATCAAAAGATAACTCCTTATATAAACAAAAAAATTGGAAAAAATGAATCTGTCCGTCATTGCTCATTCCCCTATTGGTATGCGGCTGTTAACGGCCAATGCCTCTTCACGGAATATAACTTATGGCTACTTCTTAAACTTCAACGCTGGATGCCTGGATGAAGGCGGTCTGTGTTCCTTTCATGTCTATTTGGAGGTTTCCGTGTTTAGATGTTGAGGGATTATCCTGTCTGTGGCAGGATGTCGGTTTTGGAAGACAGGTTTCTGGCACTGAATTATTCGCCGTTCTCCGGCCCTAGACATCGAGATATTATCCTCTCTGCGACGGTATCCCATCTTTGCCATCGCGTTTCTATTCATTTTTTTAAAAATAAATTTGTTGCGTCTTCAGTTGACGCAATGCGTCTCCAAGTCCCTTGGAGGCATTGAGAGTTTTCGGAGTAATCCTCCATTAATATTTCAATGTCTTATCCGTCACGTCCGTCTCGCAGTCAGTTGTCAAGAGGACCGCCAGGTAGCATCTCCGCGTAGGCGCCTGCTACTACGCGCCCCTGCGTCACTACTCAGCGACCAGAATTGGGAAGGAATTAGGATAGGAGTAGGATTTAGGGCACTTCACAGGGGTTGGACTAGCCCTTGTGAAGCAGTCAAACTGGTTTTGTTGTAACAAATTTCAGATGATATTGTCCGAGATTCGACGGGAATCGAACCCGGGCCTCCTGGGTGAAAGGCGAGTGACTTCGCTAAGCCACCAGGTAACTTCGGTGGCACTTATTCGCGGGTTTCCGTTCCTAGATGTCAAGTAGTTTTCTGTTTTGTGTCAGGATGCAGTTTTCTAGAGCAACAGTTCAATACTTATCTTTTAACTATTTACAAATAATTATTTAAAAGCTCCAGTCACTTTTACAAGCAGCTGTTTTTAATCTACAGGTGTAATAAACGATTGAGTGTTTGACTAGCGACTGACACGAACATACTACCTTACTGCAATGACGCCAGTCAATAAATAACAAAACCACTACTACTGGGTATGAAATTGCAAAAACAGAGACTTTGTGAAACAGGAGTGCAGTGACCTCGATGCACACATTCTTATCATAATAAGAAAAATGCAAACACTAACACAATAAATCATACCCGTATGTAAAAGTAAATACAATTATTCATAGATTACTTTCTGCGGGAATCATTGGACGAGGGTTACACTACACATTGATATACATGATAAATATAATTAATTTTTTCGACGCTTTTATTTCACAGTGCCTTGTTGCACGTTGTCCACTGAAGTGGATTTTTTCCTGCTCTTGTAGTTTATAGTGAACACAAGGTGTTAGTAGCTATTTGATATTTAGACGCTATGGTTCATCTAGTTTAAAAATACACCACGAGAGAGCTGATATTAAACTTGACAGTAAGTGGCCTTTTTTCCTCTTTCTTATTATTCATTTATCTCTTATTTTTTGTATAATATTACGTAATATTTTAAAGATATAATTGTAGAATCGGAACATATTTTAAAAATTGAAAAATATTTTAATCCACTATGAAAATTTTGAAGCGTAAATTTGGACGTCCACTACAGTGTACATCATGCATTCGTGTGTATATGAATGTAATGAAACTTTTTTGACAGATATTTTTAAGTATTACGGTAAAGCATAAATACTTGATCTCTTTGAGAAAAATGACGCAGATTTGTCATCAGATAATGATGATCTGGATAAAGTTTGTGTCTCGCAGTTGGTTTTTCATGGTCTCTTTCTAGAGACTGAAAACATTCTGAAATACAATTTGTTTACTTTTATTTATAAGTAATAAAATCTCTGGCAATGACAGTAAATGTAAAATACACAAGAAGAAATTCAAGAACTAACTAAAAATAAAGCAACTCCCAAGCCTAATGAAGACATAAGATATGATGTTTATGGCCATTATGCATTAGAAATGACGTGAAAGTGCACAAAGGAGCAAATATTAGGAGTGTACAAGGAGAACCCAATAAATAAGGAGGAAGTGCAATGTTTACTTTATTACACTGCTGCAGCACAAATGGTGCTTCAGTAAAATACAATTCCCAATCCAGATATCAACCAGCCAAAAGAAAAGAGAAAAGAACAACCAAACAACCAGAAAAGAGACAACAAGCAAAAAGACTTCAATACAATCTTCTTTTCAATGTACAAATCACGTCCAATATACACTTCTTACAACATTTCAACAAAGAATAGTTTTCAAAATCTTTCATCTGCTCCTCAAGACAACGTCGGAAAATATTCCAACTACTACTTCTATTCCAGATTTCTCACTTACAATTTGGATACCACTCCATCTTAATATCTACAATAACAGAAATTGTCTACTTCAATAAAAAGGTTCAAGATCACTACACTAAAATTAAAGTATACTCAATGAAGGCTACTCTACACTTCGATCCGAATTATCTAAGAAAAATATTTCTTATCATACTTATTACGACTCAATAAAATCCACCATCTGTCATAATTCGAAATGTAGCAACATCCTACACTGACTAAGCAATAACTCAAGAACTACTTCGTCAAAAATTGCTTGTAATAACAGTGATTCGAGTAACTAATTCATCTAAAAACCGTGGCCATTAATAACATCCACTTAAAAAAATAATCCTGCAATCAATATATACGAACTATCTACACAATTCAATGCAATCATCAATGTAGAAGAACGAAGACTACGAACCGGTCCAGTTAGGTGCAGAAACTGTCAACGCTATTGTTGAGGCTCCAAAATATTTGTTAGATACGTTGGGAGAGCATTAGCAGAAACTGCAACGAACATCGCCTTTTCTATCGAAAATTTTCATCAGACGAGAGTTCTGGAAAAGGAACGATACATAATTGACAAAGATTGCTACTTTGCCGAAAGACTCAATGAGTACGTTTCGTTTCGAATTTCGTCGTTTTTACTGCACGTTAGACTGCAGAAAGGATCTGGGAATTGCCTGAGAGCACCTCGAATCGAACTTTGAATGCGCCCAACACATTTTACGTGGCTTCTGTGCACTGCAAACTGCTCGCGGCTTATCTGACTTTCATAACATTGCGAGTTCGCAGCGTCTAAATTGGAAAGAGCTGGATTCCGAGAAGTCTGTCAATTGCACATATTTCACACGCGGCTGCCCAGGAGCTGATGCGATCTTTTGGTGCCGCTCCGAACAGGAAGCAGTTGACAATCTACACCAAAGAACTTTGTACAAAAGAAATGAGTATTTGGTCAACTGGGAAGAAATTGGCCCGACGTTTTTTTCCTGAGCGGGAAGTTTGAAATGTATGATCTTTCTTTCTGAAATGCTTTCAAAGAGCAGCGAAACTGCGCTGTTCGAAACGTGGCGCCAAATTTGAATCAGTTTGGCAGTCGATTTGCCAACAGCTATGGCCATACTAAGAAAAACTGTGGTTTACCCTTACTCTTTGGTCGGGCTCAGCAGAAAATCAAACCTTCCGTCCCCTGAAAAAAATTGAGCAAACTTCGCGTTTCCAAATGCTGCTCATGCATCCTCTAGCAGAAATTGTCTGACTTTCATTAACTTTCTACGTTAAAAAGGAATAATTGCATCTCCTAATGCCACACCCCAAAATTCCTTGCACTCTCGTAGTAATGAAACTCAACAAACCTTCCATCACAGACATGCTTCTCTTTTATCGCAACATTCTAACTACCACCACTCACCTGCACATTTTTTATACTCAGAGAAAGTAAAAAATTATCCGCATTAAAAATACTTATTATGCTCATAATACACTAGCGGGAAAAAAGTATTTGCAACACCCCGATTGCATTGTACAATTTATTCATCAGATACAGCACATGCATACAGGATACTACACGTACAGATACAGCACATACATACAGAATAATACACATGGTTATATGAGCAGAGCCATGTGTGATTTGCACGTCCAGCAACAGAGAGAACCATGGAAAAGAAACGCCATTTTTCTTGTTGTTCTCTTCAGTTTTATGTCTGCAATTTTCTAATTTTCTCTTTCTTTTATAAGTTTTAACGTGACCTCGCTGTTTAGACGTTAACGTGACCTCGCTGCCCGCTCTAACGATAGCATTTGAATTTCTTTATATTGTTCTTGAAGCCCCATTACTTTATGTTTCTTTATGACATCCAATGTTTTTTCAGCTATTCCTGGTACTTAATAATGTAAAATTTATTTCTTGTAGGGAATTTGCTTCGTTAATAATTTCTTCATCATCCTTAGCCAATTTTATTGTTACTTGGACCATTATATGGTCGGTTGTAAATTCTGGTATTGAGAAAATATCAAAATATATTATTCGTTCCAAGTGGTCAGTGAGTAAAGTCTATTTCGTTCCATCACGTGATCTTCAAGTCCATCTGTTTTCTCACGTGATCTTCAAGTCCATCTGTTTCCATCCGTGATCTTCAAGTCCAGCGTTTTGTAGACGTAGGTGTTCTTTAAATTTCCGAAATAGCCATCCCTATATTTTTGCTGGCTGTATGTGTCTGAGCTTCGACCCAATCCTGACAAACGTATCCTGTGTGGCACAAATATCCAAGAACTTGGGCAAGAGGATACCTATAAATATTTAGGCCTGCACCAACTTTTGAGCACAAGTGAAGCAAAAACCGGGTGTGATATTAATAAGAAAGTGTTGTAAAGAGTCTCAAAAATCTGTAAAACACTTTTAAATGGAAAGAACCTCATATCAACTATCTACACTTGGGCAGAACCTTTCTATACATTTGGTCTTACATCGCTTATTTGGTTTGGTATACATCGCTGTCTATACATTTGGTGTTCCTCATTGAACAACACCTGCACTGCAGGAGCTTAATCGAAAAGTTAGGACCACTCTTACCGAAAATCATATGCACCATTCCAACAGTTCAATAGCAAGACTATACTTACCTCGGAACGGAGTCTTCTGGATTTTGAGACCTCGTATGCGAATACTTCCTTCAGAAAACGACGGTCGTGCATGAAGCAATTTGTGCCATGAACAAGAATTTAACCCCACTAAACCTTAATCAAACGGACTCTGAAAGACCATGTATCACCAAAGAGGATGGGCTGAGTGGAGCCAGGTGCGTTTGCACGGTAGGTATCCTGCTGAGCTCAAACGCTGAGAATATGGAATCGTCAGTCTCCTGGCTAACAAAATCTGGCCTCTTTGCAGAGATAGAAGGGTTAGTCATTTATATTGAGGACGAAGTAACCTCCACACGCAATTACCAAAGGTATGTGATTGGAGATATGAGTGGAGAGGACCGCTGCCGCCTTTGCAATCAATCCGGCGAAACCCTCCAACACATCATGGGCGGGTGCTCTGCTTTGGCACAAATAGAATACCACACAACATAGGCACAACGACGTAGCTATGGTTGTCCATTGCAAAGTCGGAGATGGTATAGAAGAGGTCCCGCAGTACAAGTTCAAGCTCAATTCAATTTTGGAGTTGAAACGGTGGAAGCTGTTGTGGAATGTAGCAGTCACCACTGATTGCAGGGACAAAGCCAACAGACCTGACATAATATGGATTGATCAGGTCTCACTGAAAGGGATTATAGTCAACACAGCTATCCCGTTAGACCGAAATTTAGTTGCCTCTATTGTCGAGAGAAAGCGAAAATATCAGGCCTTGGCTATTGATCTGAGCGACATGTGGCGGTTAGTATCCCTGTGGTCATACCTGCAAATGGACTGATCTCTGAAGAACTAATTTCATCGTCAGCAAGGCTTCGCCTTAAGAACTGGCACATTCAGACAATTCAAAAGGTTGTTCTCCTGAGTACTGCACGCATCGCGAGAAAGTTTTTATTGATATAACTTCACGTTGAATCCTGACCGCCCTAGGTTGCATGCGAAGCAGGCATCTTGGTTCTCCAAAGGTCTTGATGTTTATTGTAGGACACTTCGCTGAGCGAGAGACTTGAAAGATGATGATGATGATGTTAATAATAATAATAATAATAATAATAATAATAATAATAATAATAATAATAATAATAATAATAAATTTTGAAAGTGAAATTATTTTCAACGAAATGCATTGGAAACAAGTTTACAACATACATATGGAAGAGCGTAGGTTTCCGCGGCCGGAGTCAGTATTTTCTAGGCTGTCCATGGCGAAAGTGCCGACGTTTCGGTCGCCATTCTGCGACCTTACCTGGCATTACGCCCTGAGGAAGGTCGCAGAATGGCGACCGAAACGTCGGCACCTTCGCCATGGACGCGGCGTCACCCGGACAGCCTAGTAAATATATATGGAAATTTAAATAAATAAAATTAAACGAAACAAACCCGTCACCATTAAAAAATTAACAAATAGAATATATACAAGGTAATGATCTTCCAAAATAAAACACTGATTCAAAAGCTAAAACAAATAAATACCATAATCATAAATCAGAGAACAAGAAATCCATTCACCAATCAAAGTACACTCCTGGCACACTCAAAGTTTGTACTTGTCAGAGAGGGATGAATTAACTTTCACTTTTCAAATTAACTTCTTTAGTGATCCCAGAATTGACCATGGCTCATTCATTCATATTGTCTGTTGGCCAAGTATTATCTATTAATTGAATCGTTGTGATTGAAATTAATTTTTAATTAGATTTCATTTAATTTTATTGGATTAGAAATTAAAACTTATTAGCCAATTGACAACTATGAGTAAAAAGAATAAATCTTTCAAATGTAAAACAAGATGACACTTCAGCAATTTGTTTATGTATCATTAACACAAGAAAGTCAAAACAATATCTAGATTCATTATATTTATTAGTATTTCCCTTCACTATTCTTACAATTACAAAAAGAACTTATGATTTTGTGGTAATAACAATATATAACATAAAATGCAGTAGGAAACACACAAAAAAATTAAGTTATACATAATGAACTAATTAAAATCTTGTAATGACATTACTCAACAGGCAAATAGAAATCAACATCAAATTATTATCTAAAATAACAAATGAATTACACATAATACAAAATGGCAAAAGACAACAAACAAGAAAGATAACATAGTAAACAACATAACATCATTTTGTTAGTAAAATCTGATCTTAGGTTGTTGTTTTTGTGTGTAAATAATAAATTTTTAAATAAACTCTTGACATAGTACTTAACAAGAATTAGTAGGAATTACAATATAAGGCAGCTGTTTAACATTATATTCTATAAAGAAAAACAAAATCAATATCCATTTAAGATAATCTGAAATAGTCAATCCTGAGAAAGATGTTTTGGATCTATTTTACCAGACATGTTTTCAGTTGCAAATTGTGCTGGTGGGTATTCTTTAGAAAGTGAATTCCTAAAGTGTATAGAGAAAATTTAACTCATTTTTTAAGTTCGTCTTCTTGGAACAATTTTACTAGTGCATCTGCAACCGTTTGTACTTCTTTTTGCAAAGATTGTTGGGAATTTTTTTGATAGTAATAATATTGACATCGCTTGCTAGTAGGACTATTTTGTTGTTTTGTAGAGTCAGGGGCATTGCATTGATGCATAAAAAAATAGTATAGGTCCTAGGGTTGATACTTGTGGTACTGCATAATTTATCATTCTAGATTGAGAATAATGGGTTGGAATCTTTTTATCTCCAACATTTTGATTGTGACAACTTGTCAATGATATAAAAGGTAAGATTTAACCTATTGATATGTAATACCTCTAATTCTCAAAGTTTTAAACTTCGATAACTGATGTGGTGGTCAATAATGTCGAATTATTTTGATAAATCTAGAAACAAGCCAATGTGGTTCTTTTTGGCATACAGCAACAAGTATGTCTTTTGGAAAGGAGACGATGATTGTATTTGTAAATCTTCCATTTCTGAATCTATGTTGGGCCTTTGTCAATGTTATTTGAATTGAGAAAAGTTTTGAAACTCTCAATGAAAGTTTATCTGTATTTTTTGAAAATCCAGGTAATAAGGACATAAGGCTAATTCATAAAGTCATGTGTGTTGCCTTCTTTGAATAGTGTCTTTTCTGAGAATTTCTGGGAAGATACCATCATTAAGAAGTGGTTAAAATTGGATTGAGTGATTCAATTATGGATGTTACAGAGTGTTTAATGATGTTGTCAGGATATTATCCAGTCTCGCAGAGAATTTGTTTGTCATTTGATTTACGATTTTTAGTATTTATGAGGGAGATGTATCAGAAATGTATATGTTTTGCGTTTAGAATTGAGTGAGTATTTGACTGGATATTTATATTATTTAAAGAGCATTACTAAATTAATTTTTCTCCAATTTATGATAAATGTTTATTATTGTATTTCACTATCTCCTGCGGGTTGTGCGGAACATATTTTTTTGTAATGAAGTTGAATGTTCTTTGAGTTTCTGTTTTCTATTTTTATAGTACTATTTTACTCAATGTTCCACATTGCTTTGATTTTGGGCTTTGGCTATGTGTTTATCATTCATTAGTAGTTTAGCTTATTTAAGTACTTTCTTCAGAATACTTTCGTATGTTTTGCTGTAAGCAATGAAATCAGAACTACATTTGATGAGGATTATTTCATGCATGTTTTGTTTCTTTTGTTATTTTAATTCATTTAGTTTTCCAAGATTTGTGATTCTGCTTTTTATTTTCCCAAGTTTCTGTGAGAAAATGGTATAGTGAAATAACTTAGGAATAGGTTTATGAACCAGTTAAATTTGGCATTGGTGTCTGTTGCTTTGTGCATTTCCTATTTCTCTGAACATATGAGAGTTTGAAATTTGTCTAGGTTTTCTTGAGAACATTTTTGGGTTTCTCTGTAAAGTATTTCTTTAATAATTTTGTTCATTGCAAGGTTGAAAATTTGGTAATTTGTGTCAATTATTATTTGGGCAATTGAATTATTTTTAACATTCTGTTAGGTTGATTTGTAGTAGTTTGTAAGTTGAAAGATATAAGTAAATTTTGAATAGTTCTTCATCTTTTGATTTTAACAGTCAGTTTAGAATGAAATCACTGCATAATATAATTTTATAGTTTCTTCCATCTTTTAAGTTTAACAAGAACAATTTGAAGATTTTTTAACAAAACATTTGTGTTTCCTGTGTCTGTATTAATATATGCACACAATCCAAGTAAATCGACAATAGATATTTCAAAATCTTTGATTTTTATTAGAGAGAATTATTCTGTGATAGATACATACTGAATATTATTTTTAGCAAAGATATATGAACCACCAAATGCATGATGTGATTTGCTTATTTGTCCACATGGGCCACTAGCTTGGGTGAATCCTGAAATGTATGTGCTATCTAGTGAATGTTGAGTTAAGCAATGTTCAGTTAAGCATAATACTATTAAGTGCTGAAGGTCTTGCTTGAGTAATTTTTCTGTATCTGTAAGCTTGTTTTTTAAGAGTTGTACATTTTGATATAATACATATAGACATTTATTTTGTGATGTGTGGCTTTCCGGCTAAGTGTAATTGCTAAGGTCAAAAGTGCAAGGTGGTCTGCGAATGCAAAGACAGTTATATTTAGGATGGGCTGTAAGGACTAGAGAGGAAGATGGAGCAGGTGCTAAAGCATTGTGACAGGATCATGAAATGATAGCAGAGGTGGGGTGTAATTTAAGATGATGGGGGAGAGGGAGGAGGTGGAGATGGAGGCTGTGAAATAAGTAAAAGCAAAATGGATGGTAGTGATGATGTAAAATAATTCAACACTTGTTGGGTTAGCATTGCATTGAGTTTCTGCATTGGTTATTAGGTGTTTCATTTACTTAAAACATTATCATTAAATAAATGTTAACATTAGTATGTTCAGTCTGGTACCAATACTATTTTCTAACAAAGTTGTTCATAATTTTATTATCCAAAAAACTGAAGCACATTTATTTATTATTATATCAAATACAGTTAAAAACTGTGTGTGACGCGCTATGGGGAGAAGTTAATTTGAAGTTACATTTATGTCCAGAAGCAAAACAAGGCCCATCTCAGCATTTGCTCGAGGATCAGGGAAACTAAATGAAAACCTGATCAAGATGAGGATCATTGACCCAGAAGCTGAAGTACAATACTTGTTACAGGTACTTTACAATTATACAATCCAAATGATATATAATACATTAAATGTCATTGTTAAAATTAATATTAATTTCCTTTTCGATGCTCAGTATAGTCTCTAATTGTTTAGAAACAGTTGTGCAGCAGAAAAAATTTTACTTGGGACTTAAACTTTTGTATCAAATTTAATCGTTTAATGTCATCTGGCAAGGCATTTTAAAATAATGTACATGTATTACATGTGAATTTTTTGCAGTGAGCTGTTGATACTGTTACCTGATGAACATGATTACGATGTTGAGTGTTGTAGTTATAGACAATGGCGTTTGTTGAAAATATATTCGCACCCTTAAGTAAGTCATTTTTGACAAAAACCACTGATTCACATTTGAAGAGGCAAGGTAATGGTAAAATACCTAGATTAATAAAGAGAGGCTTACAAGAATCACATTCTGTCTTCTTGTAGTGTTTGGTGTGTCAGCACTATGGAGGTAGCTTACTATAGGATAGTGATCAAATATATTTGTGTGCAACACTCCTGAGTAAAATCCAATACATTTTATTCTTACAAACACATGGTTAATTAAAGTAATGCATAATGTATTATTTTCATTATTTCTTCTCTTGAAGATGCAACAAATGAAAAAAAAGGTGTTTATATTGTATTTAAACACTCTTGACTAATAATTAAATAAAAAATCTTAAATTTCAAGGTCATTCATTAACAATCAATTTTATTCAAGAGATTTATTTTAGAATCTCCTAGAAAACTATCATTGCATTATCTTCTGTATTTTCTAATAGATGACATTAAACAGTTAAAATTGATATACAAGTTCAACTTTCTGCTGCCAAATGCTATCTTCACAATTACAGACTATAATGATCATCAAAAAGAAGAAGTAATATTCATTTTAACAATGATAGCTATGTATTAGTTACCATTTAGACTGTATAAATACAAAAGGCTAAATAAGCCTGTAACAAGTACTATTGTATCTCAGCTTCAGGGCCAATGACCAGCAAATGCTGAGATGGCCCCTTGTTTTGCTTCTGGACATAAATTCACAATCTGTGTATGTTTTCTTAAGCTCTTTCGGGAATGTAAATATTTAAATCATTGTTTTCCATTTTGTCATGGCAGTAAGTTGATTCTTTCACCTAAAGTACTAGGGATAATAACCTACAACTGCAGTTGATTTGTCTTTGCAAATAGTTTTTATTATAAGGGACTGAATAATTTCATATCTATTTTTGCCAAACTCGCTTGTTGCTACATGAATTCATAATTCAACTTAATATCAATATGTATCATACTTAATATCAAATAATCAATATGAGCTAAAGTATACATTCAAGAGCTCAAGAAACTTGCACAAATAGCATTTCTTCGTGTAGTATGTCACACACTTTTAAATGTTTTTGACATTAAATAAATTAATTAATGTAGTTTCCAATGCTGTTCTAATTTTACATAGGAAACCTGGTCGATTGTAATTTGATAGTTTATAAATAAAATCTATTTCTAGAATTAATTTATGTATTAAGATGATAATTTTTCCTTTTATGCCTCCAAAGCTTCTAAAGCTGCAATTTTTATACTTTAATTGAAGACAATAACAATCCTTCAAATCCTTTTAAAACAATAATAATCCTTCTTTGTTGATAAATCAAGCACTAATATTCTAAGTAGAAACTATTTATCTCTTATCCTGTTATTAAGATTTCAGACAAGCGTATTAGATAAAAAGTACATTTATTCAAAACTACTGTTGTTTCATCCCACTGCTTTCTTAATGAATATATAGAAATCTGGATATTTAAATGAAAGAAATTAATTCAATTTTCTTTCAGAAAGTAATTATTTTTGCAATCTTCCAATTAGTACTAAGTATAATTTAAATATTGATTTGAGAACTAAATTTGGTATTTCCACCAAACGTTCAGTAGAAGAAAAAAAAACCTTCAATTATTTCCAAACAAAACATTGTTCTCAAATTCAAGGGGCCACCACCTTAATCAAATCGATTGGGGTTGTCAGTTTTGGGGAAAATCCCGTTTACGGGTAAGCTGCAAGTGTTGTTCACGGGCAGACGGATGTTTTGCTGTACACCAATTTTTCGACCTACAAAACGAGGATTCTGACTAAACAAGGTATTAGAGGAAGTAATTTAGTACATTTGGAACGAAATGAACTATCTACGTTTTCGTCACAAGAACCCGACAATAACCGTTTTTTTTTTTTTTTTCAGTAAAAAAATTGCCGTTTTGCCACGGCTTTCCAATACTTTATACTAGTACGTAAGTAGTATGCGGAAAGTAAACATGTATGCCATCTTGTCTGTTTTGTTAATGTGAGGCAGCATTCATCAAATTTCCGAAACGTAGCCAAGTAGTACATCACATTTGACTTAAGTTATTAATATGAATGAAATACTGATTAGCGGAAAAATAATATTTTATTTACGAACCTCTCAGGCACCACACTGCGCCCCTACATTCAACAGGTTCTCGATCCTTCCTGACCTTGTCTCCTTTCCACTTCTTCCCACCAAAGCTACTTTACCATGACAGCCAGTAAACAATAGGCACAGGTTTACTAAATGTCTGCCCTCAAAATCTCAACAGAAACACAGTTCAGCGGGCAAGACTAAAACAACAAATGGCACTCTCTCTCTCACTTACGTAAAAGTTTGATTCTAGCTGACAGCCATGGCAGGAACCTTTCCTTCATTGTGAGAGAGCAACTCCCGTCTAAGTTTTCAATTACATGTGTTTTTAAGCCTAATTGTTGGAAATATACATTTATATTGTAAGGTTGAAGTTTGTGAACATGTCGACAGTGTCGCCATCTGCGTCTAGTATATTATTGGAAATGTACTCTATATTGAGAGATAGAGGTTTGTGAACGCGCCGACACTGTCGTCATCTGTTTTTGGTATGTAAACGAATGATCATATTCATTCGTCCTTTTGTCTTACTGTGCAGCAATGTAGTGTTTGTAAAAGACCGTCAAAGACGTTCAATAAGAGTTTATGTATATGTATTTTGTTATAAATAAAAGTGAAATGCAGTGTAGTTCTCAAGAGTTAATTTAACATGGTAGAAGAGCGTGGTTTCCGGATGCAGATGAATTGCTGAAGAGGTTATATTGGAGTTCAGCCCAGTGTCCGTCGATTCGAGGAAATTTGCGACATGGACGACCTGAACATTCCAGATTGTGATGGAGAGGACTACGCAAACTGGAAACGAGGTTAACTATCTATTTGAAATTAAAAAAATGCCATGAGGTGACCACGAGGTCGAAGCGAGAAGAAGACAAGGACGTAGAATGGGAAGAACAGAACCTGAAGGCGATGCATTGCATTTTTAGTGCAATTACTAACAAGCAGCTAGAGTTCGTGAATGATAAAGTAAGTGCTTTCGAGGTTATGAAGAAGTTTGACGAGCTATACTCCAAAGAGTCAACAGCGTTGCAGATTGTCTGCAGGAACAAACTAGATGGACTCAGATTAAAGAATTACAGCGACATAAATGAATTCTTCACTGTGTTTGAGAAATACATAAACGAACTGAAGTCAGCCGGGGCCAAGGTAAGCGAAGAAGAGAAACTAAATTACATGCTCAAAACGCTGCCCGAGTCACTAAGTTATATCGGAGATCTAGTGGATGTTTTGAAGAAGGAAGACCGGACTGCGGAGTACGTGAAGGCAAAAATAAGGATGAAGAGCATCAAGGAGAACCAGGACAGTGAGGGCGTAAAATCAAATGCATTCATCTCGGAGAAGAGACCTAGTGCGAGCGGCCAAAAAGTGTGCTACGGATGTGGTAAACCAGGACACTTCAAGAGGGAATGTCGACAAACTGAGAATCATCGAGGTTCCCGGGGACGTGGCGGAAGAGCACGAGGTAACTATGGAGGTTATGTCAACCAAAGTTATGAAAATGGACATCGCGGAGGCAGAGGAGGACCACGTGGGTCCAGAGGCGGTCGCTATGGTCACGACCGATCTTACCGACAGAACGAGCAAGGAGACCGACATTACCGACAGGACGACCATGGTGGTAGGAACCGTGGAGAACAACAGTTTTATCAGAATGTAAGTGGCGCAAGCAGTTTCGTGACAGAGGTCTTCGCCAAGGAAGTAAACAGTGTAACACAGAATTCAGGTCAGATTGAAATTAATTGGTTGTTAGATAGCGGTTGTACAGATCATATAATTAATAACGAGGAATATTTTTCTAAATGCGTAACGTTAAAAGAACCGATTAATGTAAAAATCGCGAACGGAAAGATTTTAAAGGCAACTAAAGTTGGTAATGTAATTAGCGATTTTTTAGTGTTTGACAGATTAGAACGAGTTGAAATGAAAAATGTATTTTACATTAAAGATCTAGATAGGAATTTAATTAGTTTTTCAAGAGTCACAGAGAAACATGATATTATTGCAAAAGGCATCAGCGCAAAAGTTTTTAGTAAAGATAGGGGTTTAATTGCAGTTGCATGGAAACAAGATAGGTTATATAAAGTGACAAGTGTGATCAACAAAGGGGAATTTAACGTAAACTTCTGCAATAAAGAAAATATGACAATAAAGGAAAAGTGGCATAGGATACTGGGGCACGTAAATTTCAATTATTTAGATAAAATTTGCAAACATCAATTAGTAGATGGAATCCCTCAAAACGTCGAGTCTGAACCTATGAAATGTAAAGTGTGCATAGAAAATAAAATGCATAATGTTCCTTTTAAAAACAACAGAAATAAGGCTAAAGAAATCCTAGAAATTGTTCACACAGATCTAAATGGGCCACATTCAACAGTAGGTATGCATGGTGAAAGATATTTTGTTTCTTTTATTGATGATTATAGTAAACTTGCACGCGTTTACACAATTAAAACTAAAGACCAATTATATGATTGTTTAGTTGGGTATGTAAATGAGGTTGAAAATCTTACTGGGAAAAGGATTAAGAAATTGCGGTGTGATAATGGAAAAGAATACATGAATAATAATATATATCAATACATCAAGGAAAAGGGGATTGTTTTAAATGCGTGCCCGCCATATGTGCATGAGTTGAATGGAACTGCTGAGAGGTTCAATAGGTCAATCATGGACATGTCAAGATGTTTATTAGCCGAAGCAAAAGTTAACAATAGGTTTTGGCCAGAAGTAGTTTGTGCTGCCGCGTATCTGAAAAATAGATGTCTTGCAAATACCGCAGAATTGAAAACTCCTTATGAAATATTTTTTGGAGAAAAGCCTAATGTCACATATTTAAAATTGTATGGAATTAGAGTCTTTGTAAGGGTGCCAGAACAATTGAGAAAGTCAAAATGGGATAGAAAAGCAGATTTGGGAGTTCTGTTAGGTTACAGTGACGTTGGATATAGGGTACTCATAAATAATAAAATTGTTGTGGCCAGGCATGTAGAGGTTGTTGAAGAAAATATTAGATGTGTAGGTTTAAAGGATAATGGTTCCGTGAGTAAAAGATTAGATGAATCTGGGTGTGAAAATTGGGAAACTGGGTCTGAAGATAACAGCGAGGACGAAGAAAGGTTAGTCGAAATCGAATCTCCAAAAGCAGCGCTAAAGGAAAAAACAACAAGGTCGGGTACAGTGGTTAAAACTCCACAACGCTATAGGGATGATAATACAAGTAACTTTATTTATATTAACGTATGTAGTGCAGATAGCCCGGTTAGTTTTGAGGAGGCGATTAATAGCAATGAGTCGAAAAGCTGGAGTCAAGCTATGGATAGGGAAATTGAATGTTTGAAGAAAAATGACACATGGGAGTTAGTTAGTAAGCCAGAGGGCAAAGATCTTATAGATGTTAAATGGGTTTTTACTAAAAAGTTTGATAATAGGTACAAAGCAAGATTAGTTGTTAGGGGATTTCAACAAAAGGAATGTGTTGATGATATATATGCACCAGTAGCTAAAATGCAAACTTTGAAGATTTTACTGTCATACTGTTGTCATTTTGGTTTAATTATTGAACAAATGGATGTAGAAACAGCCTTTTTAAATGGCGAAATCATGTCAGAAGTTTATGTTAAACAACCTGAAGGCTACGAAGACGGCACAAATCGAGTGTGCAAATTGATGAAAGCACTGTACGGTTTACGAGAAAGTCCGAGAGCTTGGTATGAGTGTTTAGATACTTTCTTGAAAAGTTTAGGATTCCAAAGAAGTGAATATGATTATTGCCTTTATGTTTTGCGAAAAGTAATGTCCTGATTTACTTGATAATTTTTGTTGACGACTTGCTCATTTGTTGTGTAAAGAAAAGTCGAATTAAAGAAATCAAAAATTTGTTGTCAAATAGATTTAGTATGAAAGATTTAGGTGAGGTTAAAAGTTATTTAGGAATTGATATAAATTACGAATACAAGAAAAACAAAATGAGCTTGAGTCAGGAAAATTATATTAATTCATTAGCCGAAAAATACAAGATTAAAGACTCAAAATTATATGCTACACCGATGGAAGTTAACTTGAAATTAGAACCAACTCAGGAATTGCGTAATGATATAAATTATAGAAATTTGATTGGTGCGTTGTTATATATTAGTTCAGGAACAAGGCCAGATATCAGTTATTCTGTTAATTATTTGAGCAGGTTTCAGAATTGTTATGACGGCACACACTATAAGTATTGTTCTGAGAATCTTAAAATATCTGTATTTGACAAGAAACCTGAAATTGAATTATTGTAGAAACGAAAATGCAAAAGTTCTTGATTGTTATGTAGATTCAGATTGGGCAGGTGACAATATAGATCGTAAATCTACGACAGGTTATGTGATCCGTATGTTTGACAATGTTGTATTTTGGAAGTCTCGCAAACAATCAAGTGTAACAAAAGCTTCGACGTATGCAGAGTATGTTGCGCTATCAGATGCTGTGAGTGAAGTGAAATTTCTAAAAGATGTAATGAAAAT